>MINK01188324.1:549-17314 GCA_001735545.1 Phormia regina
ATATGTAAATTATTTTTTGTGAATACAGCTGTAAAACTTTCAATAAAGTGTCCCTGTAAACAAATATATTCAGAGGAGTAAGTAAGAACCTTAACGTGGGATCCGGAGATAGTGCAAAGTCGGTTGATTTCAAAAAATGTTCCATTTTCGAGACCTATTTATTGATAAGAAAATCATGAATAGTGAAATTATGTTTCAATGGCACTTTTATTAAGCACAAGACATTAATAGCCTGTTTCTCTATGTCGAACGAAAATCAAAGCGAACGAAAGCAAGTCGAACGAATTCGAATCAATTTGGGTTTAAGTATTTCCTACGCTTTCGTTCGCATGGAGTTACGTCTTTTAGTATTGTTTTTGTTTAATTTTTCTTTTTTTCTTTTTTTCGTAAAAATATTAGCATTTTTGCTAATTTTATTTAAAAAATTCAACCAGTCGAAAGCAAAATAGCAAGTGACTGATTTTGACATTTTTGTTCTTATCGTTCGAACTCAATTTTATATGAAAAACCTTACGTTTTCTTTCGACTTGTTCGCATAGAAGTGAGTTATAGAAACCCAAATCAGTTTTCTTTCGCTTAGAAGGCGAATTTAAATTAAAAAATACATTAAATTATAACACCAAATAACTAGCTTACGGTTAATCGGTTGTTCGACACCAATTATTCGGTTTAGTCGTTATTCGAAAATTTACAGTTTTCAATTATTCGAACAGTTAATCGACCAAAATTAATCGGATAACCAAATGACGGTTAATCGATTGAATACCCTAGTTACAACCCTAAAGGTGTGTTTGGGGTCATTATCGTGTTGGAATCTCCAAACTAGTGTTATATTTTCCTCAGCGTATGGATACATTACATCGTTTAAAATTGTTCTGTATTCTATACCAGTCATAGTATCTTTTATAATATGAATTGGACCCGTACCTTGGCCTGAAAAACATCCCCAGACCATAATATTGCCACCCCCAAACTTAAGTGTCTTGTTAGTATATTTTAGGTACAATCTCTTTCCCTCTGTTCTCCCATCACTGCCTCTTAAATTAAATTTGGACTCATCTAAAAATAGATAGTATTCCATGTCTGTCTTGTCCAATTTAAATGATCTCTGGTAATTTGAATTCGAGCTGAGCGATTCTTTTTAGAAATAAGAGGTTTTTATTCACAGGACGATAACAACCGAGACCTGCCTCATTTGCCCTGCGGCTAACTGTTCGAGTAGTAATTTTCAATTTTAAATTATTGACTACCTCCCGAGGAGTAATTTTTGGGCATTTCTTAAACTCTCTTACTATCAGATTGTCCTGTCTTTGTGTAGTTTTACGAGGTCTTCCTCCAAGATGTTGAGTTTTTACAATACCTGTCTTACGAAATTTTTTTATAATTTTCCATACTGTTGACTTATTAATTGAATATTTATAACAGATAGTTGTTTTTGTTTTAAACCAACACTAAAATCATTTATAATTTTAATTTTTAAATCTTCAGAAATTTTGACATTAGCCATTTTCGTTAACTATTTGCGTGAATTATAATAAATTAATATGATACGTAAAGATTACAAAAAGAAGTTTGAAATAACTGTAAAACATGATGCCTTTTACATCGATTTTCTTAATATTCTTTTTGATTTAGTCTTCCTTGGGTTGCGCACAATTTTACTATTAATGTGAAGAGTATAGAACACATAACATATTTTTTCGTTTTTTACATCAGACGGATATTTTAAGTAATGCTGTTCTGGAGAAATAACTCATCAATTTAAAAGTTTAGCATTTCCTCAACCATTTAAAGTTGAGGATCTACTATCCTTCTGTTCATCATTTTATCATTTTTCCAGTCATATACCCTCTCGACATATCCATTTGTACAAAATGAAATGGACAATTTGTCCTAAATTAGTATTTCAAGATCTGCCATCTGACGTAATATTGGTTTTGTGGTAATACCTGCGCCCTACATTTAACGCAGAAGCTCACAGCAGAAAGTTAACCTGAGGGCAATAGATGAAGTTTCTTAGTATAAGTTTTAGCATTGAGGACCACCAAATTTATTACAAATATTTGAGATATTTATGCCGTTAGCATACCGTCTACACATAGACATAATATGTGAGATAAACTAAAGATGAGTTTCAAATTCGAAAGTACATTTTGTTTATATTATAGCTGTTTTTCTAATGTCGAACGAAATGCTTTCTTTCGCTTTTAAGCGAAAGAAATGATTTGGTTCCTCTGACTCACATGAGTTAAGAAGACAATTCGAAAGAAAACGTAAGTTGTTTTCATACAGAAATTGGGTTCTGTATGTCGAACGATAAGAAATAAGAATGTCAAATAGTCCTTTACTATTTTTAGCTTTCGACTGCTTGATTTTTTCGCAATTGGAAAAAATAAGAAATGACCTACTGGACATTGCAAATGTTCTTAAGCTTGTTTATTATTCATTAGGACATTCCATCGTGGCAGAAAATTAAGATTTTTGCTTCAACATTCAATTTAAAAAAGGAAAATTTTAAAATGTTTTTTTATTATTCATATTATTTAATTTTTCGTTTTTTATTTATTTTTGTTTCTTGACTTGGTTTGCATCTACGTGGTAAAAAACGTAATTCTATGCTACCGAAACGTAGGAAATACAGAAACAAATTGATTTGAATTCTTCGACTTTGCTTTCGTTCGCATAGATTCGTTCGACATAAAGAACAGCTATTAATATTACATCTTAAAGGAGGCGTAAACGATTCTAAATAAATCTTATAAGATTTATCACAGAGTAAACATATTACATTTAAATTGAAGAAATTCCGAAAATTTTTAACACATTTTTAATAATCAATTGTATTAAGAATAACCTTTAAAATAAAAAATAATTTTAGAAAAAAACATTGTCTTTTAGAATTTTTAAATAACACATGCACACACAAAAAAACTTTTGCATACTGTATCTTTTTTTTTTTTTTTTTTTTGACAGTAAATCTATAAGACTGTAGTAGTAGAGGAATCTTATCAGCAACAATCTCATAATATTTCTTATAATACTAAAATTTTTGTCTACACGTGGGTTTAATTCTCTCAAGAAGGAACTTGTTAACTTCTGTACATTTATGCCTATAAACAATATTTGCACAAACACATAATACCCCAACCACCTTTGGTGGTGTAGGCTATAAAAATGTTAATTATGTATGAAAACAATTTAGAATCTTTGCATTAAACATTGTTTTTATAAAATTGTGTTATATTTTCACCACATTAGATATAATTGACTGGACTTAGCAATGAAGTTTTTTTCTGATTGTTAAGTATTTATTTTTTAACCATTAAAGTTGATGACATATGTTATTTAACTCACCCAATTTTTCTTTTAGTGCTTATTTTTTTTTTTTTTCTTTTTTACAAACACAACTAAATGTGTTGTGTCAGTATGCGTGGGCATCTATGATGTAATTCGTTCAATTTGATGTTAATATTAATTTTTTCTATGTTTAAACATGGTTCATAACCACCGTGTTTAAACATCGAAAAAATTACCATTAACATCTCATTGAACGATCTACATTTAACATCAGCATGTGACTTTCTCAATTGTTTTAAGATATTGTTATGTTTGAGCCTCACATGAGGAAAGTCTTAAAGAGATTACTTTTGAAATCCTTTCTTATATCCTTCCTTAGATATTTTGCAATATATTTTCTATTTAATTTAAAAAGATTTTGTTTTAATACCTTTGTGTTGGCTTTAAGTCTATATTTTTTATATCGTTCCATGTCTTTTTTTTTTATTTTCAATTCGTAATATTTTATTTTGAAATACAACATAATTAGATTTTTCGAAATTTAATATGTCTACCAAAAGAGAAACTACCTTGTTACTTATATCATGATCGTAATATTTTTATAGAATCCTTAGCATGTTGTGTCTGAAATATAAAAGAAACAATTTTCTGTAAATCGTTTAGCAAATATATTGAAATATTCTATCATCTTCTTAAATTTTCTCATTGCAGTAAGTATCAACACCAAATATTTAAAACTTACATATCTTACGATCTTTGTAGAGGACAAAATAAAACAATAAATTAAAATAGAAGAAGAAAAAAATAAATTAGAAAATTTGAAAACAACAATTGCTGAACAATTTATGGCATAACAGTAAAAGGATGAACTAAAGAGCAAAGATATAAATTATAATGATGGTGACGACGTTGACTACAAAGATGATATCATTTTCCATAAAGAAAATCCTCTTAAAGTGGCAAAGACTTGGAAAAAAAGAAACATCATTATAGCACAGAAGCACAGACAGACAAAGATGTAAGTAACCAAAAATTAGCATTTTAAAATTTGTGTGAGAAAAAAGGTGCGAACGTAGGCAGGATGTTAAAAACTTATTTTTCTCTTTATAAATACATTATAATTTACTAGGTGGAAAATGTTTTCAAAAATATAAAGGATCTTAGTATCTTATGAATATAAAGGCAAGGGGATGATTTACGAATGTTTAAATAGATTTAATAGTATGACAAAAAAAGGTAACTAATAAAACATCTTTATATATTGTATATGCAGTATAAATACATTATTATTTAATTGAAATTTTATAAGTTACACTGTTACCCGAAAATAAAAATTAGAAGTACTATATAAACATATTAATGTGAAATATTGTGAGTACTTTGAAAAGTTCTAGTTTACTAAAAACTTGTAATATTAGTAGAAGATTAATATCAATAGTTTGCTTCATTATGTTAAATAAATTTGTACAGTTGAAACTCAAATTTAATTAAATCAATTAAACGAATTATCAGATATGGTTATTAAAACTTATATTAATTTGACAATTTGTTAAATTAACTATTATTAGGAAACAGTGTTCACATTTAAATTTTAACATTTTTTTTCTCTCCCAAAATGATTTAATGTTTCTTTATGCCAGTGCGAACAAACAGCATGAATTCCAATTTGTCCTAAGATAACCAAAAAGGAAGATGACTATAATTAATTGCTATGATAATTATTCTCTAAATGTCGTAGTGTATTTCTTGCTATCTTTTCAGCTACTTACACTTACCCTAAAGAAATTGTATTGAAAAATCCTTTAAGAACTTTCAGATGTAAACACGTTTCAACCAGAATTCTTAACACGTACCTGGGTATCATTACACAGTAACAGTAACGAAGCGAGCTCATGCTGACTTCATAGCAATGACAACCAATTATAGTGATTATTGTCAAAGACACACAAATAATATACAATAAAAATATGAAATGAAGAAGAAATTCATTTCCACAATTACCATTTAACTAAAGGACAAAACATTTACAAGTAAGTGACACGCATAATAAAAAAAAAAACAAACATGTCCAATGAAAATAGTTAATAAAACTTCAACATAAAATTATTTGTATTGATTAACTTCCACAGCAATAATAAATTCTCCAGTAAGATTATAACAAAATATAAAACTGTCAATAAAAAACTGTTAATAAAATCTACAATAAAATTGAATGTACTTGAAATACTAAAGAATTATTAATAACTTCAGGCTTTCATCATGCCACGAATTAAATTCCTTATGGCATATGTGATTCGCCCTTATTCTTAAACTATGTTCTATTTTTCTATATAGTGTAATGGTTTGACATGTGTAGGTGTTTGTAAGTTGATTTTGAGATCCTTCTTTATCCCTTGGGCATCATTTGGAATGTTTATTTTTTTCTACTTGTAAGAAAAACATGTTTACTTACGAACAAATGTCTTAAATTGCTGCTAATGCGAAATTACCACAATAAATTCCCGCAATTCATTTGTTCTAACTAGTAGTGGTATTTTTTCATCTTGGCCAATACATATTTGGGGTGACCATCCTCGTAGTTTCGTTTAAACAAGCTTAATATTCAAATGATTTTATATAAATAACCGAGATCGATTCTATATTCTGCTATACCGAATCTTTTTTTTACCCCTAACCATCTTACAGAGAATAAAATTTTCGCCTTAAAGTATGCTGTCATATTTTCGCCTTCATAAATGTACATTACAATGCACAGTGCGATAGAATTGAAAATTTTTGGATATAGATCTATAATTTCTGATCGGCTAGTTGTGTAATACCACATTTACACCAAACAAAAACTAATAAGTTTTCAAAACCAGGTCGTTAACATACCTATTTTTCTCCCAATGTGGTTTTTATTGACGTATATCTTTGTCAACATATTTATTATTAAACCGAATTTCAAATACTTTTTATGTTTAAAGTATTTTTAATATAGTTTTAAAAATAATTTTCTTACAAAATTTACAAAACAGACAAAATAGTTGAATAAATTTGACAATTTTATTTTGTTGATTTCATATAAAAGCTAAGTGTTCTGAAACTAACTAAACAGGCTGTATCATAAATAATTCTTATTGTAGTTTTTATTTAGTTTTCAATAAAAACTAGATGAAAGTAGTTTTTGATTTGTATGGAAAAGATTCATGTAGTTTTTCAATCAAAAACCGAATGAGGCCAAAAACTACTAGTTTTTGTTGGGTGTAAGTGGCATATAAGATATATTATAAGCGTAGAACATTGTACATTCCTCGTACAATGTTAATTTGGAAGGGGAAAACTGCCCTTCAAGAGCGGAGCTAAGGAAGCTCAAAGTAGGGTACTGATATAAAAAATTTTTGAAACATTCATTAAATTAATTATTTATATGCCTTTTATACCAAAACAAAATCTATTCAGTTTTTGAAAAACAAATTTAAAAACCATTTCGTCTATATACCTTATCTAACATTTATACCAAAACTAAAACAATTTGGTTTTTGAAAAACTAAATCGTTTGCATACCTTTTTTTCGCCCCATGTGGTTTTTCTTGAAGTATTTACCTTTTTTTATTATTGTATTTTGAAAAAATTTTAGCAACGTTTAGAAATATTTTAAAAATAATTTATACGAAAGCAGACTTTTATGAAAACATCTAAACAGGTTGTATCATAAATATTTATTTTAGTAGTTTTTATTTAGTTTTTAATAAAATCTAGATTAAAATGGTTTTTGATTTGTATGGAAAACTAAAGAAATTTAAGAAGTTTTTCAATTAAAAACTAAATGAAGATAAAAACTACTAGTTTATGTTTGGTATAAATGGCATATTATTTTCTCTCCATGTAGTTTTTCTTGACATTTCATTTTATAAGAAATTTTATTTAAATATATTTTTTGTATATTTTTGATATTAAAATCATTTACATAAATTAATATATTTCAAATAATTTATGATTATTTATGTACACACATGGACAAAAGTGATCGTCGTTTTGTTTTTTTTTATATTTGGAGGTCCAGACATAAAATTTAAGAATTAGGAACGATTTAAGAACACATTTATTTCATTTTTATTAAACAAAAATTATTATATGCTAATAAATAACTTAAAACAAAAAATGGTTGCCCATCATGAGGACAAAAGTGTTCGTCAATTGCAGTTATGCATTAAAAAATAATGAAACATTTTGTTGTTAATATCTCGTTTGATTTCCTTTACATTTCACAACTTCTTGCAATCGGTTTTGCATTGAATTAACTACTTTTTTTGTTAAATCTGCTCCAATTTTTAGCCATTCTTTAAGTGCTTCCTTAAGTCTATTTTTTTGACGTTATGTGGTGTTCTCTTAACCGTTTATCTAAATTATCCCATAAGTGCTCAATCGGTTTAGTGTCCGGTGATTGAGGTGGCGTTTTTAAGGTGTGAGGTTTATTATATAAGATCCACAAGCGAACTGTATCTGCAGTGTGTTCGGGATCATTGTCTTACTAAAAATAGTAATCAGATTCAATGCCTAGTTTTCGTGCACTTTATGCTAAATTTTCTTTTAAAAATTTAAATACACATGTTTGTCCATTATATTTTCTATAAACACAAGTTCAACGACACCAGCAGCCGACATACACCCCCACACAATTACTCCAGCACCACCATGTTTAACTGTAGTTTGAATATGTTTATCTTGAAGCGCAGTTCCTTCCTGCCTCCAGAGCAAAGCACGACCATCCGGCCGATATACACAAAATTAGCTTTTGTCAGAAAATATTACATTGTCTCAAAAATTGATTTTTCTTATTTAGATGTTCCTTAGCGAAAGAAAGAAGCTTTTCTTGATTTATCTTACTTATTAAATGTTTTTTTTAGTCTCTTTTTTTATAATTTTTATTATTTCAAGCTTTTCTCGAACTGACAACTTTGGAGGTCGACCGCTTCTAGGCCGATTCTCACACTCCGGATCATTTTTGTGGTGACTTATGATGCTACAAATGCTAGTTCGAGGTCGACACACTAATTCGCAAATTTCCTACACAGACTTATCTTGTTTGTAGGCATTTATTATGATTTTTCGTTCTTCAATTGAATAATATTAACAAGTAAGGTGACACTTTTGTCCAGATTATATGCAAGGTCCATTTGGTTTGAGGTATTTATTTATTAACGTATAAACATTTTATCAGTTTTTATTTTACTGAAATGAAATAAATGTGTCATGTAGGACAATTTGTAAATTTTTTGTTTTGACATTTTTCTGGACAAAAAGGTTTTATCAAACGAAAAATCAGTAAAGTGACAATGACTTTTGTTCACGTGTGTACATTACAAAATGAAATTAATCAATCAAATCAAAAATATTATATTGTTCATAATATATAAAAGCTTAATGTTATGAAATCAAATGAACGGGATGTATCATAAATAGTTATTTTAGTAGTTTTTATTTGGTTTTCAACAAAAACTACATAAAAACGGTTTTTGATTTGTATAGAAAAACCCAATAATTTTATGTAGTTTTTTAATCAAAAACCAATATTGAAGCCCAAAACTAGTAATTTTTCTTTGGTGTAAATGGCATACTGGATATACGAAAACTAATTTATTTAAAGGGGATAATATGTTCCCACGGACCTATCTGTTCTGTCTTTATATAAATACAATATTATTAACAAAATAAAATTTAGGGCTCTCACCGTAATAGTTCTTTTAATGTACTATTAATAATATTTCCTTTGAGTGGTACCATTCCCTAAGGTCCTATCCGTCTCATTTTCATTCAAAATACGCAGGTTTATACATATGATTGTTATAACAACAAAATATTCTCATTTTTGCTGTAATATTTCCAAAAATATGCGGTTAATACAAAGGATACCTTGTATGGAGTAGCTACTTCCCCCGGACTTAACCGCTATTTTTATTTTATGTATATAACATGATAAGAAAACAGTTCCCATCAAATTTTGATAAACTCTCACAATAACAGTTGTTTACATACCGCCGCTGAAAAACTGATCCATTTCATTTTCATGTTGAGTTTGGTGGTTGACGAGAGAGATATTTCCGTATTTAATTTAATTTCTAAAAGTGGTCACCCTATTTTTTTTTTTTTTTTAACTTGTTCTTCTAATTTCTAATATTAGTTCAATTTGTTTTCTTATTTAACATTTTGAATTTGATTTCTTTTACTATACATCCTTTAGTGCATTCCTTTATTAAGTGTTCGTTACACCCCTTCACCAATATAACAAAAACAACAAAATAAAGAAATCAAATTCATGTTGTACATTCTGTTCAGGGTTTTCTCTTCATTACTTTACTAAACTTTAATATTTGGTATAATTTTCAACTCTATTTGAAACATTTTCCAATCATGTTCAACAAATTGCCTTCAATTGACTTCTATATGATGAGAATAATACATGAATAGATGTTAAAATAAATGTTTACTTATTTAGAATTTATGATGTCAATTATTTTATGTAATGAAAATTCTATTGGCGAATTGAAACAGGTGAACTTCACTTAATTAGTTTAATTTACATTTTTGTCAAAATAAAGAAAATTTTTAATATGTATAAACTTATCCAAAAAAAAAAAAAAACTAGAACAATTTGAAATAATTGAGGAAAAAAGGAATATTATCATATTATAAACACTAATTTTAAAATAGAAATCTTAGTTTATGGAATGGGTAGTTCCAATGTTCTCCTTTTTTTAATATTTCTTATTTAATTACAAATAAGAAATATATTTATGTAAATTTCAATATATATTTTCTAAGGAGGAGGGAAAAATGGAGAGTGTCTTTGATTATCTAAACTGACAGATTTTGCTAAAACTTTATATGACATCACTTTTTATTTTTAGCACTAACTTCTAAGTAAATTACTGCTATATAAATGAAAAAATATATATATATTAAAAAAATACTTAAACATTTTTGGTGCATAATAATAAGAGTATTATCAGTTTTACAAAAATTGGTACCTGCAACTGCAAATAATGCAATACTTTTTCACAAAAATGAAAAACATTTACAGCCGAATGCAAAAAAAAAAAATAATGTATGTTTGTTAAAGGTTTACTAACTTTTTCTTATGAAATAAAGTCTGTAAGATGGCGACGACGCTTTTCTTTAATCTTTTTTTCCAAGCATCCAGCATTTGATGGCTTTTCATTTTTTGATGTCTCCCGATAGGTGGATTGAGGTCTAGGATTGAGAAGGTCACGACATAATCCCAATGTTTTGGGTCGTTATCTTGCAGGAAAATCCATAAAATGCAACTTCACATACGGTAACATTATATAATTTCGTATTTCTACATGCACACGTTGATCCTTGATCCCCTTTATTTCATGTATTGCTATGCTACCAATTTTGTATGGGAAAGTATGGATTATTATCATACTTATTTTTATAAAGGCAACTTTAACCACTTTTTACAAAAAACATTTTAACGCGGTTATTCAAGTAAATATTAAAAGATAAATAAAAAATTAACATTAACATCATAGTAAAATTAGAAAGTATACTCGTAAGAACAGTTGTTTTATAATTTTTTCATTGATATACCTCGCGTTACTGTCAAATTGTTTTTGTATTCCCATGTAAAAATTTTTTTCGTGAGTATTTTAGTCTTCCTCTCCTTTATTCTCTCATTTTCTGTTCATAGGTTAGGTTGTACCGGCAGCCGCCCTGGACTCAGCTCACTTGGGTCCAGAATCGAGGTCCCGTTGTGTTACCATAAATATCCCGCTACATCATAGTCCTAAACCTCTTGACCGTTTGGTCTCTCGAACCACTTTGTGGTCACAATGACGGAGTTCAACCTGGATGGGTCGACTCTAGAAAGACACGATTTGGCAGTGATTCTCTGTAATCCAAAAAGTTGATTGGGCAATGGCAGAGAAGATGTTCTGTAGTTTCCTCCTCCTCTTCGTCATTGCAGCTTCTTCTACAATAGTCATAATGATGGATCCCTAGCCTTTTAGCATGTATGCCGAAGGGCCAGTGACCTGTAATAACACCGATGAGTTTTCTCAGATGACTTCTTGACAGATTCAGCAACTGCGCTGTACGCCGTTCTTCCATCAAGGACCATATTTACCTGGTTTCCACGCATGTGGATTCTGTGGTCCATCTTTCTATACTTTTAAGATGGAATTCGTGTGAAATTAGCTGCTTACATACCGATAAGGGAGCGCCAATATCGTATATATGACCATGATGGTTCTGTCCGGCTCCTGCACGTGCCAATGAATCGGCTACACAGTGCAAGTTGTGCAATTTTCTATATGTTGTAGACGCCTAGATTAGATTCAATGCGTCTGAAATTGAGCAATATTCCAACGAAGGAGGTGACTGCTGCGTCAATCCTCAATTGTCTCATAGCGTCAAGAACTGATTCAGGCTTAACGTTGTTGAAAGCACCTTCTATATCAAGGAAAGCTACCAGCGTATATTCCTTATAGTGTAGTGATCTTTCTATATGGCCTACAAGAGTATGTAGCGCAGTCTCAGTAGATTTGCCCTTCATGTAAGCATGTTGAGTGTTGGACAGATCTTCCACGTTAAGGGATGATCTGATGAAGGTATCTATAATTCTTTCCAGAGTCTTGAGTAGAAAAGAAGATAGACTAAAAGTCCTTAGCCTTAGTGTGTGATGTCTTTCCACCCTTCGGGATGAAGACAATTTTATAGATTGTCCAGATAGATGGAACGTGGGACAGTTGTAGCCAAGGCCACAACAAGTCAATATTATTTTGGAGATCAGCTGGGATTATACCATCTGGTCCTGGGGATTTGAAGGGACTGAAGCTTTTAACCACCTATCTTATCCGGTCTTGTGTTATGGGAATGCCTGATATGTCTTGCACATCAGTATTCAGGTTCTCCCTTGGTAGAGTATCCAACTCTTTACATCCCGGGAAATGAGTCTCCATAAGTACCTCTAGGGTATCTTTGCTGGAAGTGGTCCATGAACCGTCCGTTTTTTGGATATATGACGGTATAGTTGGATTCAGAGATAAAATCTTACGTAGCCGACTGGTCTCGGAGGAGTTTTCTATACCACTGCAGTACTTCCTCCATGATTGTCTTTTGGCTTTTCTTATTAGGTAAGAGTTTAATACGTTAAGAGAGTTTCAGTTCTTCACAAGTATAATGGAGAATGTTGAAAAATGCTTTTAAAATTCAATTGGCGGTACTTAAGGAATAATTTTTTTATTCAGCTTAAATGATCAAATGCCTGTAAATTCAAACGAATGGTAATACCTTCAAAAATATCATTTCCAGCATTGAACCCCCATAAGGAACTTAAAATTCTCATTTTCACCACTTGTAATTTTGGTTTTTAACAAAAAAATATATATTTTAATAAATAATTCTAAAAGTCTTTAATGAATTCCGTTTAACCTGTGTGGTAATTAACAGCTAAATTTTATATTCATTTTATACATAACTGTATGTATAAGTGTAAATGTATGTGTGTAAATGTGCCTATTAATATGTATTTGTGTTAATCTTAACCTACATTTGCACCTTAGAGTTGAATTACAGCACAAATGCAAAAAAAAAAAAAACTGAAAATAAAAAATAATTAACACGCAATTGCCGCATTGAAATAAACAAACAATAAAAATAAATTAACCCTTTCATAGATCACTTGGGTTATTTGAAGAACATCGAAACACACAAAAATAATAAAAAATTAAATAAAAAGCATATTTGCAGTTGTTTAATAAGAACAAAATTAAGAGCATATGTTAAGGCATATATTTATTTGTATATTCTATACAGAGCCATGAATTAGAAAAGGGTCCTACTTTCGATATATTTTCTGTCACTTTTAAAAACATAGAATATTCTTTATTTTTCAAAATCATTTTGAACATTTTCTTTCTATAATTTTTAATAAATTTCTAACATTTTTGTCTTAATAAAAAGGGGGTTAAACATTGACTGTTAACATACGATAACAAAATGTTTTGCAACTGAAGTTACAGAGGAGTTTAAAACACTTTGGCTCCGGTTGCAAAGATTGTATAACTGACAACAACCTTCTCAGTAATAAATTAAATGAAAAAATAAAAAAAATAAAACTGCAAAAAAATGCATTTTTAAATGACATTGAGTTTTATTTTATTTTTAAATGCATTTATGTATTTTTTTTGTTTATTATTATTATTTTTTTTTGTAAATGCTTATGTAAATACAATTATATACTTGTACTGACTTGTACTTATGATTATTTGATTATAAATAAATTAAACTGAATGTAAAAAATAAATAATAATTTAACAAAAAAAAAAAAATTACAGGTAAAGAAAAAATTAGCTTAATTCAATATCAAATCAAAAATGGAATGTACTTTAAACAATTTTTAAAAGAATAAATTTTAACCAAAGTAAATTGGTCAATAGTTTTCAATCCAGTTGAATGAATCATCTGCTAATACTTTTACTATTAAGGTCCTATAGAGGCTTTTTCATTTGAACATTCTTCTTTATGTAAAATTTGCGTTTAAATTTGTTCTCAAAAAATTACATTGACTGCAAACGCAGTCAAAAACATTCGGAACTGAGGTAATATTTCATTTCTTTATTAATTGTTTTCTTCACATTTTGTTCAACAATTTAAATCATTTCTTTAATTCTAAGAAAAAAAATATGTAGTAAGATGATCGAAAAAAAAAACATTTGCAACTCCCTTACTCTCATTAAAATTGAAGCTATTTATACTAATAAATGATCGTTTTAATATTTTTCTTTGTAAATTAGAGCGCTATATTCGTTACATATATCGTAGCTTAAATAGTGATTTTCAGCAGAAAAATTGGTAAAAGAATTGATGATTTTGCTTCTCCGTATCAAAGCTCTTCACTTAGTAAGGGCTTCAGATTATATCTCTGACATTTGTGAAACGATCTTGCTGAACTTTGATAACAAAATTCTCGATTGATTTATATAGTTGCCTGGATCACGATATAATGATTCATGTAGAAGGAATAAAAATTTTGGTCAATCACTTTAAAAGCGTGTAATAAAGTTCCAAGTTTTCTTAATATACTTTAATTCTATTGAACCGTTACATATAAACTTATTTTACTATATTCCGAGAACAATTTTAATAAAACATCAACAATTTAGATTTCAAATTTCATTTAAATTATATAGAAAATATGTTTTAATCCGCTCAAATGTTTCGAAAATAACCAAAATGTTTGGAAGAAAATAATTAACTAACAACATTAGATAAGGGCTCCCTCTCTCTCCCTGAACCTGTCTATCTTATTCGAAATATGAGAAGATATGAAAATTACTCCAACAATATTTTAAGGCTTTCACTGAAGTATTATCTATACTGCTACACACTTCATCAGCATTCGAAATGTGTTATTCATTTTGATTTAATTTGAACATAATCATAGTGTCCGCGTGGCACTGGGTGCAATATTGGGGACTCAGTTAGCAGGGTCAGGCATTTGGGGAAAGTAAAGCATAAGTTGAACATTAAATCATAAATGCTATTAAAGATTTATTTACATACTGTCGTAAGCCAATATCCGGTTCGAAGGATCATAAACAAGTTTACAATCGTAAAATGGCTTATTATCTCCGTTTAGCGGTGCCAAAGCAGAGTTTGTGTACTATAATTAGACATCAGCAGAATGGAATATTTATTTTCTGTGTCGCTACACATTTCATCAGCATTTGAGGTGTCTAATTCATTTAATTGCGTTTCATTGAAACATACAAATTTCGTCCGTATTGTACTGGATGAATTATTGAGGGCCATTTGGGTAAAGTAAAGCATAAGTTGAACATTTCGTCGTAAACGCTGTTAAAGATTTGTCTACAATACTGGCGTAAGCCGATATCCAAAAAAAAATTTGCCATCGGAAATTCCTTATTGTCTCTGTTTACGGGTACCAAAGCAGAGATTTTGGACTATAAATGGTGTCTTACCCATTTGGGTTTTGTTGAAATCTAAATAACTGTAATACTTACTACTTAAATATTCGGAAATTAATACCCCTTTTGTTGCTATTTCCATATTATTAATGATGCGATATGGCTCCGATCGTAAATAAAATATCGTCTTTGAATTTAGGGATGATACTGTGATATTTTCAAGCAAAATAAGATAGTTCCAACATAGCCTATAAAATTCCCCAGTGCTGGCATTATCTCCATTTATAATGTGTAAAATTAAAAGCGATTGTAGGCTACACTTCATATTTATAATATACCTATATGTTACCTTAAACAATGATCACATTTGTCAAATATTTGACCAAATTTGCGTGACCATTATTCTACGAAAAATTGTTTGCCATTGTTTAATCTTGCAATTTTTTTTGTACTATAAAAAAGCATCATACAACATTCGTCTATGATTAACAGTAATAACATAATTGACCATAAAAAATTTGATATTTTTTGCCAAATATTTGACTAATCTGAACATACCTTAAGAGTGTCCCAAGGACAGTATTTTTTTTTGCGATTTAAATGTGGAAGAACTTCTCAAACGATACGATATGAAAAAATTATTTAAATTATGTTTTAAATTATTTCCACACACTTTAGGTCAAAAAAGTTTAGATTTTTTAAACGAAATGGGTGTGAAAAATTTTGTAATTTTATGCTGATTATGAAAAACAAAAACTAAAATATTTAAAACCTTTTCCATGGGATTGAGATGTTTTGATGGAAAATTAATTATCAGCAGTACTTACTACCAAAAAATTTTTTAAATTTTTTATCCATAAATATATCGGAATAACGGTTTATGGACCAAAAGTTTTGCGAATATTTTTTTAAAATATTTTTCCTAATCATAGGGAAAAAGCTACAAATAAAATCAATCATAAAATTTGTTAGTAAATAATTCATTTAATTAAAAACTTGTTTAAATTTGCACCTCTAACCCAAATGATTGTATTAATTATTACGAACTGTAAGAAATTAAAAACAGAAAAAATTCATATTCAAAAATTCATTAAATCAATTAAGTGGATGATTGAGTGAATTAAAAATTTAAATGTGAAACAAAATCTTACTTAAATTTAATTATTATTTCAGTTTTATTTTATTAAATTTTAATACAAAATTAAACAACTGTATTGACTGTGAAAATATATAGTAATTGTTATATCCAACACCACCATAGGTGGGGAGGGTATTATGCGTTTGTGCTGATGTTTGTAACACCCACTTTAATTTATACCAATCGGCTTAGAATCACTTTCTGAGTCGATTTAACGATGTCCGTCCGTCTGACCGTTTGTCCGTCCATGTAAACCTTGTAATCAAACTATAAGTCGCAATTTTGAACAAAAATTAAAAATAGCTCCCATATAAGGCCATCTTTCGGGAATCACCCAAAAGTGAATAAATTCATATAAATGATAGCATCGACACAATATTCTGTATTCTTATGT
>MINK01188325.1:0-10959 GCA_001735545.1 Phormia regina
TATACGACCAACTTTAAATGATAATATTACATGTATATAGATTTTACAGAAATATATATATTACACCATAGAATAATATATGTATGAACTGGTGTGCAATTGACCATAGGTCCTATGATATACCCCCCGGCCATCAATAGATCACTAATATATTATTTAAATCATGGATATACATATGTCGTTCACAACATAGTCAAATAGTAAATATTATATAAATTTAAAACATTTTCTTCATACTCTGTAATTATCATAGTTTTGTCCTTTTACGCATCCATGTATCAAATATTTAAATTATATCGAAATTATAAATTTACCTCATTATTATCTGTTGTAAAGCAAGAAATTTTTTTAAAACAAAATATTATTTAAACAATAACTGTTATCAAGCAACGTAAAAATAAATAAATTTTAAAAATAAACGTTATTGAGCAACAGAAAAAATATTGTTTTATTTTAAAAATAACTATTATTCGGCAACGTAAAAAAAATAAAAATCAGAAATAAAAATTAAAAGCAACGTAATTTTTTTTATAATTATAACTATTAAGGAAGACGAAAATTTAAATTTGTTAAAAATAACTGTTTCTTAAAGACGTTTTAACGTTTTTACATAAATCTTTTAACAGTTATGTCTCTGTATTTTTTATTTAATGATACATTTCGGTAAAAAAAAATATTAAACTATTTAAAATAACCACCAAAAAAATGTTTCCTTGGAATGGGTTTTTTTACATATATCGCATTTTAATAGAATTCATTAGACCAATTTATTTCGCTAAGATTGATCCATATTTGATCATATCTCCTATATTTGTTCTACTCTCAAAAATAATGCAATTCAATGAAATTTGGCGCAAAAAAAATTTAAGTGTCTATTAGAACGACATTCATTTAATTGTTTGTATTCATTGAACTATTTCCAAATGGCGGTCCCTAGCATCATCTAGAGATGTCCGCGAATACATATAAACTTTCAAGACCCCCACAATAATGTATTAGAATGAGAATGCTCTATTTAAATATAAATGATATATAAGTCTGTTCTTGGAATACTAGTCACCACTTTGAATATAAATTTGTTGATATTAACTGGTATATAAACGACCATCGCACCCACATAGTCCGAAAAACCTTTAGAAGATAATAAATTTCGTGTGTGTTTTTTTATTTTAAAACACAAATAAAATTATTTCTAATATTTTGTCTTTTACATACAAAACAAATTCAAATAATACTAACTGAAAGTTAACTAACTTTTCAATGACGTTAATAGGAAAAATTAACTTTAAGTTTAATATTAACCAGATGTTAGGTAACTTTTTGTTAAATTTAACTTAATTAGTTTTCTATTTATACAAGGGGTTTTCATTAAATTGAATATTTGCCGTCTAATAAACATAATAAAAATACAAGCTCGTAGAATATTTGTTTGAACAATTATTTTTTAAATATTCAAATTTTATTGAAGAAAATAAATTGATTTTTAATTTTTTTAATATTCAAATCCATGGCGTATTAAAAAGGTGAAGTTGTTAACCCAGCTGATTTTTGTTAATGTTCCCAGCAGGTTCCCTTACAAACCTGCTTCTGGGTATGCAGCAATTTTTGCTGGGTTCTTCCAAAAGTCAATTTTTTCATGAGTGTGAAAAAAAATATTAAAATAATATTTTTTTTATTATTATTGCATTTGTGTTATTAAATCAATTATTAAAAGATAATTAGTGACTTTTTACCAAAAAATTTGGACTAACGTTATAAACAAAAATATAAATTGAAACAACTACATTTAAACTTATCATACATTTTGTTGACTACACAATATTTTTGACTGTCCTAATTTTGAATTCGCAGAAAAAATCTTCTACAGAGTCTAGCGCAGGGGTTCTCACCATATCTTGGTTCGTGACCCACTACAACTTTAAAAATGTCATGTAAAGATAAATTAAAAAATATATCATTCTTTGTCCTAAAATAAAATCTTTCTAAAAATCTATTATGATTTAAAAATTTTACGGAGCCACTAAGCTGATAAATTTCGTTATATTTCAACTTTTGATACAAAATTTAATTGGGTTACATTTTCTTTCTTTTCCACAGAATACTATTCGATGATTAAAATTCTAAAAGGTCATTGAAGCAGAGGGTGTACAATGTTTGAAAGTAACATCCAACCGACCCCAAGCGAGTAAAATTTTTAATCGCTTGCCAAATTTTTGTTTCTTTAAATTTTTAATACATTTATACAATCTTGCTTTCGTATCTCAATTTTGCAAGTTTTTGGACCAGATTTTTCATTTATATCCCAGTATTTCCGACCATTTGTATTACATAATTTTAGAACAAAAGTGTCTATTGTATAAAAAAAAAGTTTGAACTCGATATATTTAATTGCAAAAATGTTTTTTTTGCGATTTTTTAAACAAAAATGTCTACACTCTTTTTTCTCTAAATTAAAATTATCTTTATCTTCACAGAGATGATTTTAAAATAGAAAACAATTATAATAACCCAAGCGACCAAGGTACACATCCTCACACATTTCATCCACTTTATATTAAAGTTTTCGACTATAGTTTTTTTCTGAAATCCCAAATCACTAATCTACAAATGGAATACAGTTTAGAAATCTATAGCATATTGTTTACGACATTTGGTTGTTACTGCTTTTTTTAGTTTAAAAAGTAAAAAATAACAGTTATTTTCATACTCTAGTATAAATATGTTTTTCCATTTTTAAATAAATTCAGGCTTTAATTGGATTTTTTTAAATGTCTCATAATATTTTTATTAAAAATTGTATGTTTAAAAATATTTTTCAAAATATCTCCGCTACCCCCTAGGAATATCCTTACGGACCCCTTGTAGGTCGCGGACCCCCATTTGAGAACCGCGTATGGGTATAAGATCACACGGTTAAAAAATTCAAGCCATCATTTTAAGCAATTACGTTTAATCCAATCCTTTAAAAGTTTTAAAATACATTTAGCCTTTTTTCCATCTAAAAACTTCGAATTAAACAATATGTATGACGAAATGTCTGTGGCTTTTAATAAACTATTAACCAAAAAATAACAAAATTTAATTGGAAAACGATATACTTTTTTTCGCTAGAATTCAAGAAGAGTCATAATTGCACCTTTTCAGTGCCCAAAATCACTTTTTGGTATTGTGCGGTTAAAGATATACACCTAGACATTATACTGAGTTGGGCGGCGTTCCGTACACAGTCACAATTGAAGCATATAAATATTGTTTTAAATATAATTATCTTGATTTTAGGGAAAAACAACCTATTTACACAGAAAAGTTTGTACATAAATATAAGAATTTTGTTTCATTAATTTTAGTTCATAATATTTAAGAATAATTTCTTAAATACTAAAACTTTTTTCTGTATGAATCAAAAGTCAAAAAGACTTAAATAAATTGTTTAAATTTTATTTAATATTTTAATTTCTAATGAAATGCTTAAAATTTTCTTTGGAAAATTTGTATAGTTTTTAATTATTTTTAGCTACACATGTATTGGGATCATTCATTAGAATAGATTCTCAGTTTAATAAAATTATGCTGTATAATGGTATCAAATTTGTGTAAATTTCTAAACATTATTTTCTAAATCAAAATTTAAGTAAAATTTTTGCAAAATTCCTAAAACTTTCATAAAGAACAATTTAATAATATTTATTTACAAAATGTTTATATATATGTATGTACATTTTTTTGTGTATATGAAATTTTAAATTGTTCCTTTTATAATGTTACTCTTTGTTATGCGCACATGGTCTAGTCACCCGGCACATTATCAAGTACATATATTTTATAAATTAACTTTATGAAATATATTTGAAATAAATAAATAAAATAAAAACTAACATAAAAAATGTACTTTTATTGAGTAAACTTATTGATTAGCCTGTAACTTCTTTAAATATTTTTTTTTATTAATAGACTTTGAGCAGAGTATATGTATATATTAAATCTTAGAGACCATATAATCTATTTAGGTTGACAGATCAAATTTTTTATCATATTTCCTTTTTATTTTTAACGAACCACAGTGGTCCCAAAATAGTTTGAAACTATCTCAGTAATAAAACAGTAAAAAAACAGTGAACAATACAAAATCATTGTGGAACCATTCATTATTTTTTATACTTATTAACTGTTTGTAAATCCACTTCGTATTTTTGTAATATATTTTTAAAACACATTGTTCTTTAAATGTTCATTTATTATCTTAGCTTTGCAAAACTTTTCTTAGTCTTCTTACTGCTGATAATGATCATTGTATAAAGATAAGATGTCTAATTTAAACTAAACATATAAACATGTTTCTAACTCTAACTTTTTGAAATTACTTTTTGTTATTTAAATTCACTGAAAAATATTTAAAAAAATGTCAATGTATGTGTTTTAAAAAGCTTTTAATATAGATTTCATATGGTATGAAAAAACAAAACTTCTTTTTGAAAATTCAAAAATAGAATTTTAAATTTCTTTTGTGGTTAGACTGATTGAAAAAAGTATCCTTGGAATCCCTGTAATCACGGTTAATCGATTCAAACCAAAATTAAATGGATAAAAAAAGAAAACAATTAAAATTTTTTCCCGGATAATCGTCGTTGCCCGTTAATCCAATCACGTACACTACTGCATTTACAATAAAAATTTAAAGTTAAAGCATATTGATCCCAATATAAACAACGAATGTTAAAATAAGAATAAAAAATATTAACAGAAAATACTAAATAAAATTGAAAAGTATGGAACTACAAAATCTTTAAAAACCAATAGTTTTGATAATTTTTTGTTCCTAAAGAACTTTTTCTAAGTTAAATATTTTTAAATCGTATATAACAACTGCCTTTTAAAAAAATATTTACCTTTAATGATTGATCTCGGTACTTATCCCTAATGTCGTATTTTTCGGCATTTTTTTTAAAGTGCAAATAAATAAGAAATACGACCGTTATTTATTAAAGTTAAAATTGGTTTTCGTAGAAAATATAATTTTTTTATCTCTTTGAAATGAGTTAACTTGAGTGGGATGAATAATTTTGTCAATTTTTTTCCTCATTTAGTGATGGTTTTTCAACAAGTGCAGTAGTGCCAATTTTTTAAAAAAAGTTTTTAGTTTAGGTGCCTTCTTAAACAAGTAAATATTTATAAAAGGCTCTTCTTTGAATTTCAGACAATATAAATTCCTTAATATGTTCACCAACGAAAAAAGGCTCATACACCAATACTCCCAAGTCTCTATAATGTGTTTTAATGGTAGTAAGAGATGGCACATCTACAATATTGGGAGCAAAAAAATATGGCGTCCTAAGTTCCATCATACAGGACAGAATCCATGGCAAGCTGAAGACTTGATAAATACCGTTCAAGCGGTAATAAATGAGAAGCATTGATAACGGAAGAATACATTAAAAAATTTTTCAATTAAAAAACTTTCTGATAGAACAAAACGCTTTGGACATTTCGGATGATCCATCGCGTATTTTTTAACGAAGATGTGACCAGATTTAGTTTATGCCCTAAAACCAGAAAAGTCCTAGACCCAAATGGATATAGAAATGTGTACAGTATCCAAGAGGGAAATGAAAAGGAAACAATTACTGTGCTGCTGGTTTTCTTGGAAAATGGTCAGACAGTGGTCCCAATGGTTGTCTTTCCATATGTTCGACCTCCTAAAGATGTGGAAATAGTTTGCCGGAAAATTGGTTTTTAGGCAAACCTGAAACCGGATGGATGATTAGTGAGACATTCTTTGAATACATCGCCAACGGTGTCCATATTTGCCGTAAATATCACAAGGTTTAGCGGCCAAGTTTGCTAAGAGAAATTTGGAAGACACAATTAAAAATGGGTTTAGAAAGTGTGGTTTAATCCTCTAAATCCCAAGAACGTTGATTACACCAAATGTGTTGAAAACAATTCGGATGCATTGGCCATTGAATACGAAACTAATATAGAAATAATGGCAACAAAATTCGACATAGTTATCGATATTATTAACAAAATAGCTAGTTTGTATAAGACATAAATCCTATTCATAGATTTATCTCATAACGTATAGCATATGAAGTATTGAATAAGAAACTTTTATTTTAAATAAAAATAATTTGAATTTCTATATGACGTTATATTTTCTTTAACAAAAACTTAGGAACACATCTGCCGAGCACTGGAAAAATCAATGTTTTAAAAGAAATATGGAAATTACTTATAATTGGCTATTTTAATGTTCAAATTTGGTAAATGGTTTTAAAACTAAACTAATCACTGAATTGCAATAACTAAACTTCATCTCAACATTATTTTCACACTTCTAATAGGACCAGTTTGGAAAAGGAAAATAAATAAAACTGCCGACTACTGTTACTGTTCGAAATCATTTGGCATTAAAAGTTTTATTTTTATTCATAAAATTTTGTAGAAAAGTCAAATAATTTCAAATAAATATACTTGACCCATTTCTTTGTCCGTAACAGTATATATTTTTGAAGAATTTTAAAAATTCCATTTTTTAAGATTTGCTGACTTGAATTTTATTATACAGTGCACACGCGAAAACGTGAACGTCTCAGAAGTGTGAACAAACTTTTTACATGTTTATTTTTTTAAGAAGAATAAAACATGAAAGCTTAAAAAAGTTTTTTCTTTTCATTTTTGGTGTTTATAAATTGGAAAATCCCCGAATAATAAGAATAAACTGTTTTTATTTCTAATCCTAGAACAATTTTTGTTCGTTTTAATCAAAAAGATTTATATTTATATATACCAAACGAAAACGTGAACATTTTAGGTAAAAATTAGTTCACTTTTCAGCGAGTCTACTTTATTGCGTTTTGATATTTGAATTTTTGGCGTAATAAAAAAATTTTGTGTTTCGTTATAAATGTAATATCTTAGTTTTAAATCTTAATCTAAGATTAGATATCTACCATTTATATTTTAAATTTTTTAAAAATTTTACAACTTTGCCTGGGTTTACACACAGCAATTTTCCTTGCCGCAATTCTGTGTTTAAAGGAGAGGGAGGAAAAGAGAATACTAAACTTTTGTAGACCTCTCTCGTCTACAAAATCTGAAGAGACATGGGTCTAAAACCTTATGACTTCCAATTTCAAGAATAATTGCTGTGTGTGAACCCCGACTTAGGAACCAATGTGCTCTATAACACGATATGGAAACTAGTAAATAAAAAGTTGTTATGTTCACCTTTCAGCCGGCTAACAGCTGATTTTAAGCCGACGCCAATTTTGAGATAAGTCGCCGCTGCCGCTAAAATCGTTTGACGCAGGTGTCTGGATACCCAACGTGCAACTTCAAATAGTAAAAGTAAAACAAGAGAATTTTTAAATTAAATTGTAAATAAAACGTTTCATAAAATTGTTGACGAAATTATAAATTAAATTAACGAAAAGATGTCATTTGCCACACGTCTTTTAAAATTGAGCACACAGTCTGTTGGATTACAACGTTATGCAACCAGACCCTTGGCACGCAGCATCAATAGTTTAACATGGAAAAGAAATTGGAATTTGAATGGTTTGTAAAAGAAACTATTAATAATTCATTAAAGTAAAAATAACAAATTCCTTTAATTAGGAGTAAATTATGTGCGCCACTTGAGTGCCGAAGCTGGCAGCCATAATGTTAGACGTACCGAAAAACCTTTGGGTTCACCCGATAAACATGAATTCCAAGCTGAAACTAGAATGTTGTTGGATATTGTGGCACGCTCTTTGTATTCGGAAAATGAAGTTTTCGTAAGAGAACTCATATCGAATGCCAGTGACGCTTTAGAAAAATTCCGCTATACCATACACACAGCCGGTGAACAGGAAAAAGAGTATGAAGCCACAGATCGTCCTTTAGAAATACAAATTGCTACCGATAAACAAGCCATGCAATTGATCATACAAGATACTGGTATTGGTATGACACGCGAAGAATTGGTTAATAATTTGGGCACCATAGCACGCAGTGGTTCCAAGAAATTTCTAGAACAAATCAAAGAGAAAGGTGCTGCAGCGGAGAATTCTTCAAATATTATTGGTCAATTCGGTGTAGGTTTCTATTCAGCATTTATGGTGGCCGATAAGGTAGAAGTATATACACGTTCCTCTAAAGTAAATTCACCTGGTCTCTGTTGGTCAACTGATGGTTCTGGCAGTTATGAAATCCAAGAAGCCGAGGGTGTAGCTCATGGTACAAAGATTGTTATTCATCTTAAGCCTGAATGTCGTGAATACGCTGATGAGGATCGTATTCGTTCGGTTATTAAGAAATATAGTAATTTTGTTGGTTCTCCCATTTACTTGAATGGTCAGCGTGCTAATGATATACAACCATTGTGGTTGATGGAACCAAAGGATGTTAGCCAAGAGCAACATGATGAATTTTATCGTTTTATTGGTAATACATTTGACACACCACGCTTTGTGTTGCATTATAAGGTAAGTCAATCGATTTTTAGTAAAAATATTGGAGAAAGATTTTAGGGAATTATGAAACGGGAAATACATATTAGTTTTTCAGGAGTATTATGAGTTTTAAGTATTTATTCTTTTGAATGGCATTGCAACTTATCACAATTTGACGAATATTATTCTAGGATCTTAGTGTTAAGGAATTTATCAATATGGATCCCAAAATATCTGCCTTAGTTCAAAGGAAAACAATGAAACGTGTAGCAACACAATCAACTTTTTCACATTATGAATATTTTAAAATGTCCTTTCTGCAGCTCTGCACAATCACAGAGTTAATACTCCACTGTCTCTATCTTTTCTACATCCTTGCATATCCTAAAGAAATCTGATTTGCCATTATGCTACACATCATCTTCCATACCAAATAGTTGCCAATAATTATGCCAACAATGACCCTTAAGATTTCCCGTGTTATAACCAGTATTTATTTTGTATCTGCAAATTTTGGATTAAGCAAACAATATCTAGGCTACAATTAACGGTTTACTCATTAGTATAAATGTCAAATACTTCCAACAAAGTTGCATAAAATGAATAGAAATGAAACTCAGATCCATAAGACAAACGTACTAAACACACTATTAAGATAATTTTTGCAATTAGAAATTAAATTTAATTAATTTTTGTAATAACTACTACTTTCCAAGAAACGTGTGAACAGAGTACTACTCATTACCCAAACTCAAAAAGTTGTTGCTGGGTAATAATACCAAACAAAATATCTTGTCAATAGTACACTATTCTTTATTATTTATTCATTCATACATTCATTTATTTTATTTATTTATTTCATTTTTATCTTCAGACTGATGTACCCCTTAGCATACGTGCTTTGCTGTACTTCCCCGAAGGCAAGCCCGGATTATTCGATATGACACGCGATGGCGATGTGGGTGTAGCGTTATACACACGTAAAGTTTTGATACAATCGAAGACTGCCAATCTAGTACCCAAATGGTTGCGTTTTGTTAAAGGTGTAGTGGATTCAGAGGATATACCTCTCAATCTAAGTAGAGAACTTTTGCAAAATAGTGCTCTAATCAAGTAAGATATTTAAAACTTTAAAATCTCCCCATTGTTTTAAAATTAAACAAAAAATTTACATTATCGCTTGCAGAAAATTATCAGATGTCCTAACTAGTCGTATTTTACGCTTCCTACAAGAAAAAGCCAATAAACAACCTGCTGAATATGAAGCTTTCTACAAAGATTATGGTCTATTCCTTAAGGAGGGTATTGTTACTTCCCATGATCAAACAGAAAAAGAGAATATTGCCAAATTATTGCGTTTTGAATCTTCCAAATCTCCTGAGGGACAACGTGTCTCTTTGGAATCATATTGTTCAAATGTGGGTGAACAAAAAGACATTTACTATTTGGCTGCACCAAATCGTATTTTGGCCGAATCTTCTCCTTATTATGAGAGTTTGAAAAAACGTGGCATTGAAGTTTTGTTCTGTTACGAACCCTACGATGAATTGGTCTTAATGCAATTGGGCATGTTTAAGAGTAAGAATTTGGTATCAGTGGAAAAGGAAATGCGTCAAAGTGCTCCAGGAGATGAAGTCAACGATTATGGTGAGGGTAGTTTGTTGAGATCACAAATCGATGAACTTTTACCCTGGATTAAGGAAAAACTGACTGGTAAAGTGGCCAATGTGCGTGTGACTTCAAAACTTGATAGTCATCCTTGTGTGGTGACGGTAGAAGAAATGGCTGCCGCCAGACATTTTATTCGCACACAAAGCCACCAACTGCCGGAGGAAAATCGTTATGCTCTCCTTCAGCCGCAATTGGAAATTAATCCAAAGTATGTTTTTAACATTATTTGGATTTAAATTTATATAATTTTTATTGTTTATTTTTTGTTACATTTTTAGGCATGAAATTATTAAGAAGTTGAATAACTTACGCACAAAAGATACCGAGTTGGCAGATTTGCTTGTGCAACAATTATTTGTTAATGCCATGGTGGGTGCTGGTTTGGCCGAAGATCCTCGTACACTTTTGACTAACATGAATGCTTTGTTGACCAAGGCTTTGGAAAAGTGTTAAAATCAAAATTCAAGTTATTCCATATGATTAATTTGTATAATTTAAGTTTGTTAATAAATAAAAAATATATAATTTTTACAAAGTATAAAGCCCGTACTCCTCCCTGACTTAAAATCGGAAATATTTCTTATACTATCTATCCGAATGCAAAGATTAAGGTATGAATTGAATGCTGTGGATGGTGGGTTTACAAAAATATATATGTCGTTATAGTGTTTATAGTAATAACCCAGCTTACGGCGGCTCTTATTTATATAAAATCGGACTGTGTTTTACCTAAAATCTTTTTTATAAGAAAAAAATGTTTAATGTGAATTTCTTTGGAAATTCTATTTTTTAAGCGTTATTTTCAAAGATTAATACTATCAACCGCGAATAAATTCGCATCTGATGTTAGGGA
>MINK01188326.1:0-14125 GCA_001735545.1 Phormia regina
TTTATTATTAAGGACACGCAAATACTTATATGTATATGTTTGTATAACTTGTACAATGTACATGTTCAAGTCCACATGTGTTTTCATCTTCATATGTATATTAAGGAGGTCCCAAAATGAAAAGTGTTGATGTTCTCAGCTCAAATGAAAATATATTTCATTTTGAGATAAGATATACTTCATTCTAAGGTCCTGACATTGTCCTTTCATGAGATAAATCGAAATAAATATAGTTTTTTTTTTTTTTTTTTTTTTTTTTTTTTGTTTATTCGATTTTTTCATATCCCTGCTAGAAAAAAAAAATAATATAAAAATTGAGTATTATAAGAAAGGACTTTCGGACTCTTCTTTCTTGACTTAACAAAAATTTTAAAACAGGTCCAAATAAATCCAAAAATTTGGTAGTTTTTCACAAACATATTAGATTTTAAAATTTTTTATACATATATATTAAAAAAGAAAAAACAAAATCAACCAAAATAATTTAATATAATCCTTATTATTTCGATATAAGGGTTTATTTTTAATTTTTTACTTTCGGATTTTATTTGAATTTTTAAAACCTTAATTTCCTTTGTAAATAAATGTTTCTACATGAAAGGAATTTATATAAAATTAGCATTAAAATATGCATATTTTTTTAAGCTTTTCAAAGATATATAACACTTTATACTTCTATTTAAAAACAAAGGAGTAATTTAAGTTTAAGTGAAATGCTCACAACATTTAGAGCAATAAGAGGGTTTGTTAACAACAAATCACTTTCTCTCTCTCTCTCCCTCTCTTTGTGTAGCAAATAGTAAACAACCTTTCTTAGTTTCATTTTTGTGGGTATTTCATTTAAACTTAATTTATTCCATTCTTCGTTAGAAGAAGTATAAAGTGTTATATATCGTTAAAAAGCTTAGAGAAATACGCATATTTTCATGCTAAACTTATATAAATTCTTTCCATACAGAAATTTTTGTATAACATTGAAATTATGTTTTGCAAAATTTTGAATAAAATTCAAACAAATTCAAAAACTCTGGTGGACAAAACAATATATCACCAAAGACAAATAGTTGAACTTGATTCATTTGGATGTGGTAATTTGCTTTCAGTTTTTTTCCATCTGGTGTGTTTTTTTTTATTTTTTTATGGACATGTCAAATATTCAGGCATTACTTTAGTATATTTCCTCATAACTCAAGAACGATGTGTACGTGTTGAAAAACAAAAAGATGCATACTAAAATTATTTCAGGAACCGCTTACACGTGTATGATAGATGATACATCAAAAGATGCTTAAGAAAATTGTTTTGAAAATAAGAGAACAATATTTTTTATTCGCTCAAGTACTTCGGAGTTATGGATAAAAATTTTCATCATTTCCTAAAAAAAAGGAATAATAATAGTGTCGCTACTAATTACCGAACAACTAAACGAAAATACAAACTGGACAAAAAATTATATAAGTTCAGCTCAAAGATAAGTTAATTCGTTATATATTAGAATTTAATAAATCTTATTAGGACAATCCGTTCTCGGCTTATACAAGCGTCACTGCCTAAAGACGGGGTCATAGTAGTCCGGTCCTTAAAAAATATCAATAGTTATAGAAAAATCAAAAGCTGATTTTTATTTAGCACGTTAAATTCCATCTAATATACCTATTTTTTTTTAAGACGAAAAGAAATGTTTTTTGTCTACTAAGTATTTTCCACTTAACTGTAGGTATGCATGGGTATCCTTACTAAACTGTGAATGAAATTAACATTTGTTAATCAATTTTTTTGATACTTGGCTTTATTTACTCTTAGTTCTGCCAGCTGTTAGATAATTATGATAAATCTAAAATTTTTTGAGGTTTTCACTTTTAGAAAAAAACGTTTAGTAAAAAAAGATATTTTGAATTTAGCAAAAAAAAAATAATAATAATAATAATAATAATAATAATAATAATAATAATAATAATNNAATTTAAAAATAAAGTACAGCTCAAAATTAATAAAAAAAAAGAGAGAAGAAGGTATAGTCGGTCAAGACCGACCATATGATACCCTACACCATTGCCTATGTGTACCAAAATTCGGGAAGGAGCCAATTATGGACCTATACTTGTATTAAGTTGAAAATAAAAACATACTATTGCAGAATATTACGTCGATACTAAGATTCACATGTATTTATGCACTTTTTGGTGATTCCCTAAATTGGGTCTTATATGGGAGCTATGGTCAATTATGGACTGATCTTTATGAAATTTTGCACTGTCACTTATACTTATATAAATGTTATATTTGTCGAATATTAAATTAATATTAACATTTTTATGGGATTTATGCACGTTTAAGTGATTTTCGAAAGAGGGGTTTATATGGGAGCTATGGTCAATTATGGACCGATCTTCATGAAATTTGGCACAGATTTATGCTTAAATTTGGCACATAGATTTATGCTTACATAAAACTTATTAAAATATTTAAATTTTTAAGGTATGTTTGAGTGTTAAAACTCTATTCCGGGAGAACATTTGTATGGGGGCTAGGCTTCGTCCTTGTGCCAAAAAAATCATATGTACCAAGTTTCATCAAATTATCTCTAAAATTGCGCACAAGCTTTACATGGACAGCCAGCCAGCCGTCCAGCCAGCCAGCCAACCAGACGGACGGACATCGTTAAATCGACTCAAAAAGTGATTCTGAGTCGAACGGTATACTTTAAGGTGGGTGTAGGAAAATTTTTTCTCTGCGTTACAATATTTGCACAAACACATAATACCCCAACCACCTTTGGTGGTGTAGGGTATAAAAATATTTAGACAAATTTCTTAAAAAAAATTGTAAACAAAAACTTTTTTATATTTTAAAACGTAAATGGTGATTTGGTAAATGATACATCAAAGAAAAGACAATGTCATAATGTATCATTTGAAATACTAAATAATGTTTTGATTAACAGTTATGATTAAAAACATTTCAAAATAGTGAATATGTGTGTCATAAAAAATTTATAAGGATCAAAACCAGTTCAAAATATTTTACATCCAAGGTTGACATAGCGTCAAAAAAAATATGTAAAATGTAAGAAAATTTGGAACTTTTATAAAATTATTAAGATATGAAGAAAAAACGTGTCAAAAATCTGTTTTCTGAATTTTTAAAATTTATTCAGCGACTGATAATTTTAAACCAAAATAATAAACATATTTGTATTCTACGGAGTCTCTAGTTTTATAAAAATATACAATTTTTTAGATATCTTATACAGGTACTTAAATATTTGCATTCGAAAATGTTTTTTTTTTTTTTCATGCTTTATTTATTATTTATTCCTTTGAAAGTTATTTTATTTCTTTTTATTTAAGAGTTTCTTAATTTTTAAGAGTTTCTTAATTTTTGAGATTGGCAGTAATTTCATGGGACTTTTTACTTAATTTTAAGTTACTTCATGGTACCCTGAATAACTTTTTACTTTCATCATGTGTTCATTTTTGAACACCATATAATTTTAAACTCCTTTAGAATAACAGACACCAGGCTTCTTTTTCCTACTGGGTAAATATAAAGACATGCATATTAAATAGTACAACCATCATATGTATATTTGTGTTTGTTTAACTCAAACCCATCACTCATTCATTCATTGAGTTTATCTTACAAAAATGCAAAAAAAAAATCTAATTCTACGAGGATATCTAAGAATATTACAAGTAATTTTGGAATTCAATAAAAAAATACTAACCAAAATAGAAATAATTTGCTATCAAACAATTATTTAATAGATTTACTGTTGTCTTAATAATTCTCATAGAAATCCCATAAAACCTTACCATTTTACAACCATATTGTATTTTTAACTTAATACACCCTTAGTTTCCCTCGTATTAACTAGTTTTAGCTAATATTTTTCACATCTTCTACCAGTCTATCTCACTTATGTTTGCATCCTTTCTTTTTAGTTTTTAATGAATGTCATCTATCCATCTGTTATGTGTACAAATGGTTTGTTGTTTGTATACGATTTTTTTTTAGATTTTTTTCTCTCTTCAGAATCCTTTTCATACCAGGATTCATGTTTGTGTTTGTTTTATCGCCTTAATTTTCTGCATATGTAAAAATTTATGTTAGTAAGTGTTGTTGACTGATATTTTGCTATTTATTTTTTTCATTTTGAATTTTGATAAATGTTGTATGATTGTCTGTTTGATGGGTTTGTTCTTTTTTGCCTTATTGTCATTTAAATGAATGCATATGTATGTGTGAAAGTATATACATATGTATGATTATGTGGATGAATGCCAAAATAGTGTTGTTCATATGAATATTAAATGTTTAGAATGTCACTTAAGTCGTTAAATAGTGTTAGATGATATTTAGAATTTCTTTTGTTGTTTTCAGAATTAGTAATTAATATTAGCATTTAATTATTTCCTAAAGCGAAAAAAATTGCGATTTATCGATCGAGTTTGAATTAATCCGAAATCTTAACTTTTTGACTAAAAGAGTCTAAAACTAGATCGCATCTATATTATTTTATAACGAATCTTTTATACCCTTCACTCTTCTTACCAACAAATAAAAATTTTCCCCTTAAAGTATGCTTTCATAACTTCACGTTTATAAATATACATTACAATGCACAGTGGAGTAGAATTGGAACTTCAGATCGGATGGTTTGATTTGTGTGAAATTTTGAATAAACGCAGCAGAAGAATGTTAATTTTGGAAAGCATACAAAACAGACCCTTCAGGGTTGGTTCTAAAGGGGCTCAAAAGTAAGGTGTGCCTAACATAAAAATTTTAATCACATGTTAAATTTTTTCCTCTTCCGATTATGTAACTAATTAAATAACAATATTGTATATTGATTAAAAATAAAAATTGAAGTCAATAAATGTCTAATTCGATTCGGCAAACAGAATGCAGTTTAGTAATCTACACTCAGAGTAACAACATGATCACCACAACTATGATTATATAGCAGTTTTTGATTGATTTCAATAATACCGTGTTCATGATAGCAAGTATGATAAATGTATATGATGATGATGAAAAAAATTAATTTACGTATATGATAAAATGGAATTGCATATAAGATAAAATGGGATTATATATATGATGAAATGTTATAGTATATTTGAAAAATGATAATATGATAACTTCGGATTATATATATATGATAAAATGGGATTATATCATATAATTAGTTTATTTATATGATAATATGAAATTATTAAGTGAAATTGAAGACAATATTTAAGAAAAGGTTATCGACTTTACTAATAAATGATAAAATGAAATCATAATAATGATTACGTTCAAATATACTTATTGTAACCTGGAATCATATATTACAATCATAGTATGTTGCTCTTAGAATCATATTTTTTATCTGCGTGACTTCAAAAAAATGTTTTATTTCCCAAAATATTCATGACAAAATTTTTTGGAAATTTGGCTGGGCATAGGAGTGTATAATGTTAAGTTTGGTAGAGGAGCACAACAAACTCCTCAGGGGAGGAGCTAAGGAGGCTAAAATAGGGTACTTCTGAAATAAAAAATCGCTTGTTTTTTATATATTTCTGTAAGCCCTATCTATTTATCTCTTATAACTTTCGAGTTATTTGCGATTGAATTTTTAAGCACCATAATTGTGCATGTTCTTGGTCCAGTTTTTTTCCATATCTGTCCTAATAGTTTATTAGTTTTCTTTTTAACAAAATAAAAAATTATCAATTTAATAAAAAAATTTGAAGTCGATTTGCCGAGTCCAAAAATAAACGATTTAGAATTTCAAAATTGCAAAATCGAAGACTTTTTTCAGAAAAAGTATCTACACTCTTTTTTTCTCTGAAAAAATTCTTTAACACTGAGACGACTTTAAAATAAAGTACAATCATTCAAGTTGTCAAGATACCCACCGTGCCGAGTTTGACCCATTTTATATGAAAGTTTTGACTTTGAACTATATTTTATCAAATCCCAAAGCACATATCGGCAAACGGAAACTGTAATATGTTGTTAAATGTTTTGAATCAAAATCTACGGGACTTCGGAAAAGTGTGGATTTTATAGCCGAAAATGTGAAAAAAACCCAATTTTCGGATTTTTTTGGGAAATCTACACCAAACAAATCCGATCAGAACATATAGATTTATTTCCAAAAAATTTCGATTCTGATCACTCTCTACCGATAAAATTGAGTCAAATAAAACAGGAAGTAATAGAAGAGGAAGAAAAAGGACTTTTTTTCCACCCAATACTCGCAGCCAGTGTCAACTTCTACCTCAGAGGACTTATTGCCAGCACTTGATCAAACTACCACTGATTGGTATCGCGAGGATGTGCTCTCTATCAACACCGAATGGTCATGAGAGGAAACAAAGTCGGTAGGTGAATTGATACCCGACTCTTGGAAGTCCCTCAGCTGGACTTGGAGAGTTGTCAAGGAGCTAGACCAAAATAGAAAGGAGAACTGTGTCTAAAAGGGTGACAAAAATTTTAAAGGGATAGTCTGATCAGACTGTCTCTTTAAAACATAGTGATTATTGAATCACAACATGTATCTAGTTTCATCTGGAAATTACAGCTAAACGGTGGAACCTGGAACAACTTTCGGGTTGTGATCACCTGGGGTAGAAGTTGAAGGAGAAACACGCTCGGAGCGCAAAAGGACCAGAAGAAGAACAATACCGACGGAAGGGATCCGAAGAATACGAATTTTATTAGATATTAATATAAAACTATGAAAAGATAGAGTAATAAATAAAAAAGTATTTAAACTTAAATCACCAGAAGAAGGTTTTGTTATTTCTTGTGGCGACCTGGAATAAATGCTGAGTATACCCGAAAAAAGTCGTTACAACTTCCTCTGCAAGCTTTATCCAGATTTCGACAGAAGGACGGACATAGCTAGTTCGACTTAGAATCTGATCAGGACCCAGAAAATATATCCTTTTGAGATCTTAAATCGTCCTTTCGATATGTTACATACGGAATGACAATATAAATATTCCAAATCGGATAAGAAAAAAAATATTAGCAATTAAGTATTTCTATGGCAGATGTTCTCCACTTTGAGCCACTATAGTTTAGCTCCCAAGGGGTATGTGTAGCCCCTCTACCAAAATTTAAATTTATACTCCTCTGCTACGCTTGTTTAAAAATTTATGTAAATATAATTAGGCCATTTGAACTTACCGATTTATTTTCAAAAATTTTCGATTTGCTACTAAATATCTTTCAAAACTTTTAAATAAAATATTAAATTTTTAATTAAACTCTTGTTTTCTTTTACTACAGATTTCAAGAAATAACAAACAAATAAATTTACACTAAAATCAAATGTTAATTACTAATTTCACACACTTTAAAATTTCTACAAAATCAGTACAACCATATTTTTTTTACATCTAACTAACTCAGCAACTACAAAATACATTGAATTTTTTTCCCCCCTAAAACTGTGAACATTTCAAAATGTCATAAGTCAAAACTATTTGTTTGTTTTGTTCATGTCCGTCGTTATTTTATTTAAATAAAATAGAATAGAAAAAAATAAATAAATTAAAATAAAAAGAAAAAACCGCTACAGGCGTATGAATTGAAACTGACAGCTTAATATTTATAATTGCATACAAATATTTAGTTTTTTTCCAATGCTGATTATAATAAACAGGGTTAATAGTTTTTTTGTTTGTTTTCCGATTAAGTTTAAAGTTTTTTTTTTCTACAAATCAAAAGGAAGTTAGAAAATTAAAAAAAAAAAAAGTTTGTATTCATTGAAGGTGAAAGTAATTAGATGAGATTAGTGGAAATGAATTAGAGTATTGTTCAAATAATAATTTAAATTACAAATAAATTTGTTAAATTAGAACATCAGTGTTAGTTATATTAAAATTTAATTAAAAGCTTTAAAGTTTAAAACTAAAAAGTTTTAAAGTTAAAAGCCAGTATAAATACGTTTATGTAAGCAATATCAGGGTTTCTTAACTTATTTATCCAGGCATTTTGAAAGCCAACCTTAATTTGCATTTTTTTCTAAACTTAAATCATACGATATTTCAACACATACACACAAAAGGGTATAAGTCTTAACTAAAAAAAAATATATATATATATTTTTAGTTTTCCTTCAAAACAATACAAGACACAAAAATCCAAAACGAATTATGATATTTTCTTCATTCTTAGTGTGTATATATTCCGTAATGATTTTCCGATACTTATGCGCAGTCTACCATTACGCATGTTTATGGGTTTTGCTAAAATATATTCATTCTTTTCGTATCTATAGTTCAGTTCATTTCATGTTCTTTTTTTGTGCCTTTTCTCAAACTTTGAACTGAAATAAGTTGAATAAGAGCTCGTGTGTCTGTATTTGTTTAAAAGTAAAATTTAAAGTCTCCATCAAATAATAAACTCTTGTCAAATTCCCAAGAATTCAAGATAAATTTATACCATACAAAAGCACACACACACATACACAAAACAATAGAAAAATCTGGAAGTTTTTCATTTAATTTTGTTTTTTTTTTTTTTATTTGGATTTTCTCACACCTAAAGTAAAAAGCATTTTCCAACACTTGTTCGAATCAAATAAATAGACACACGACAAATAAAATGGACAGACATATATAGACAGACATTTGAACTGCAAAGACATTTACACATTCCCATACCATATGGACAGCTACATAGATATATAGATAAATAAGTACAATAAATGTGAGTGTGAATGAATTTACACTTAAAATAAAAAAATATTAAGAAAAAAACAAAAAAAAAACAATTGCAGAAAAAAAGCCCACCTAAATCCACTTGACACATGGTTGCTTAACATGTTTAAATGACAATTGCTATGAAAACGATTGTCAAAAAATCACCATGTTTGATATGTAAGCCTGCCAACCTACAGGCTATTGATTCATATGTATAATATAAAAAACCGCCATAAATTTTCGACCAACAAAAAAATGCAACAACAACTACAATTGTACACACATACATAAATAAAAAAAATTGTAAATTTTGAACCACTTGCTAAAAAAAATCAAACATACATAGACACATTTGGACATAAACTGAAAATATTAGCAAGAAGTTTTAAGGAATTAAGAATTTTATAAGAACCGTATAATTTTTTAAAGATATTTTTGGATTAGATCCTTTTGAAAATTAGACACTGCAAAATGATAAAGAGACTGCTAAACAATTTACCTGCATGTTGGGGAAAAAGGGATAGAAAACGGTGCTTAATTAGGAGAAAACAATTATGTCAATATTTTTGAAATATATGTTATGTAAATATTAGGTAAAATATATATTTTTAGAATTTTAGGTTTTGTTGTTGTTTTGGCAGAATGGTAATGTCTGTCCATCCGACTCTACATTGAGGTTAGATGGGTCTAAACTCACCGCTTCATTCAGACAAATGCTTATGATTTAACTTTTTATTAATTAATTAGTAAAAAACAATATTTTTGGAATTCTTTTGGCAGAATGGTAATGTCCGTCCGTGTTAAAATGAATTTAAAATGAACGCATAATCCAAGGAAGTGCGATATCAAAATTTTAATAATCACAACTTGTTTTACAACTTACTAGTTAGTAAAAATAAAGCCCTATTAGGGTTCTAATAGGAATTTTATGCCTGATTAGTAATATCCATCTTAATATATATAAAATTCAAAACTTGAAAACCGCTGATCATAGAATTTTGTTTGTTATTTTGTTTAATTGATTATTTACTACAGATTACATAAAAATATAATATTTATTCTTCTAAACGCTACTTATGTATTAGTACCTCTATTTGGTAACCCTTCCATTTGAGATTAGATAATTGTCTCAGCCACATTTTTTGGAATAGTCTGCCCATCTCCTTTTAAAATCTGCAATATTTTGGGACACTTCTTTTGTCCTTTTCAAATCTCTTTTCACAAAAGTCCAATATCCCATCATGGTTCTTATTTGCGGGCAATTTAGAGGATTTATCTCCCTTGGTACAAAAACTATGTAATTGTTTTGGTACTACTACAGGGCGTTCTAAGGTAGTTACATGATGCCAAATTGGACAAAAAATATGTAGACCCATTGTGCCATCTTATGAAAGAAAAAATATTTTTTTGCAAACACTCTTTATTGTATTATTCGATATTTATAGAGCTAACTCTCGCAAATAAGTTATTTCTTTTGCCGCAACTGAATAAATCTTGCCAAACCAGGAATTCTTTAGAAAATTTCGATTGATTTTTGGTCCCAAATTTATCTAAACATATCTTCGAAAATCATCAACATAAACATTTTAACCAGGAAGCAGCAAAAAAAAACTGTCAGCACATACTTTCGTCTTGCATGATAATTTTTGTATGAAATTTGATTTTAATTTTCGTGCCCTATTTTTGGTTTCTAAATTTTTTGCAGCATTCCACTCTTGAATATTTTAACTTAACTTTTCGCACCAAATAGCCAGAGTGCTTTTCTACCAGATGTGTTCGGAGTTCTTTTCAATATGTTTTTAATTTTTTTGCAACTTTTTTTGTTTCCGAACCATGTTTCCTATCAATAGTTGAATTCTCCTGATACTATTTAATAACATTGGAAACAGTGTCTTTGGTCTTTGGCCAAATAATTGTGGAACCAATTGGATTTTTTTTTTTTTTGAAATTGTTTAATAAATTTATAGCACCTACAACTTTTTCGTTGCTTATATTAATTATATTTTTTGGGCTGAAATGTAATGTCCGTCTGTCTGTCTATACATTGGGGTTAAATGTATCAAAAACTTCGCTTACTTCAGGAAAATTGACATTGACAACGCTACTTTCGACCCCTTTTACGTTAACATGTAATGGGCGAATGTATGTATTTTAAATTATATTTTTATTAAAAACTGTTATTTTCAGGATTATTAGTCTGTTTTTTTTTTTTCAGAATTATTCTAATTAAAAGTTTTATTATGGTTTGGTTATAATTACGCTCGAAAAGGTGCACTTATTTTTAAGCTCCGTTTCACAACAAACACTTACAATTTCAATACAAACACTTACCATTTCTTTGTTACCATTTCATTGTTAAGTTGTTGTAATACACAACGAAGACTCGTGAAGGAGCAGTTTTTTTCCAAAAGCACTTATTCACGTTTATTTCCTTCTTAATGGAGGCATTTTTTAAGAATGAAATGCTTCTTTCCCGCATATGCATATAGCTTCCCAAATAAAAAACTTTCTTGGGAATTTTTATTTCTTTGATTCACTACACTTTTCTATTACAATTCCCAGCCAGGAATTTGAAAAAAAAATCAGCCAGTACGAATGTTTGATCGTCATTTATATACTAATCACAGTTTGAAAAAAATTCCTAAAGTTCTTTTATGTTATTTTTTACTAGGTTTTGGTAATGTTCCTTAGGACAGTGTCTCTTGAAAGCATTTTATTTAAGTCCATTCGTAAATTAAATCGTATTATGTTATTTAGATGATCAAACCAATTCATTAATGGAGAGAAAGAATATACATGTAATTAAAGATTTTAAATTGAAGTTTACACAGATAAACAAAAATAAAATTATTCCCTTAAAACAGAGCGGGAGAAAATATTATTTTAGACCTTTAATCTGATGGATCTTTAAGTCATAGAGTAACTTTTTCCCTGCTGGCCTCGTCGTTTCCACATTCTTATTGGAAGCAACTCCGAATTTAATTATATTAGTTACTAAAACACAATACCGAGACAATAATAACGGATTATTCTCTTATTCGGATAAACTAAAATACTCTATGTAAAAATATAGTTGGGTTTGTGAGAGTGTTTGAAACTTATTATATCTATATTTTTCTCAGAAATTTTTAATTCTTTTCCTTTGGGCATTTTCGAAAACAAAGGACTCACAGCTGCACGCAATAAAAAAATTTTAATTTTAATAAATTGTAATGAAAAATTAAAAAAAAATAATAAACTCAAATGTACTGTACAATGAAAACTACTAAAAACAAAATCTAATTTATAAATGTAAAGATTTTTCAAGATCGTTAACTCGACGAGACTTTCGTAGGCAACATTTATTAGATAACCTTTCTGAAATAATTGACTCGAAACTTAGTACCCCTATTAAATACCCCAAACCTACAAGTTGAGTTAAATTACTTCGTCCTTTGTATTATTTTTTTTTGCCTGATGTGTGGTGTGATCTTATCAAATCGATCTTAGCGATTTTATTGTCATTAGATTACTCGTATGTTAACTAGCAGCAGCGTGCTTTACATTGAATTTTTTAATGAAAATAAAGATTTTCCAACAAAAGTAACGCACTTTACACTTTTTTAAAGAAAGTAGAAAGTAAATATTAAAAATATGTGAAAAGTAAAGAATACTTATTGCTTTTGCAAAACCTCACATAGGATAGTAACTTATTTCACGTCATTAGATAAGATTTTTTAAATGTATTTTAAATTTCTACTTAAACACTTATTTCAAATCGTTAATTATAACATATTTCTTTATTTTTAAAAAATGAGCGAATTAATATATTATGTGGAATAAAATTGCGGAAAAATTAAAAATTACCCCCAACAATATGTAAAATTATTTTAAATAGGACAAGAAACAAAAATTTGGCAATCGGTTAAAATTATTTCTTATTTATTTTAGAGGTACTTTAACTTGAGCCCCCATAGCTCTAGCTCTGAGGGTTGTATTGTATACTAATCCAAACTTAACATTGTACATTGTCCAACCAACTGATCAGAAGTTACAGTTTTTTTTCCAAAAATTTTCGATTTTGCCCCAATGTGTAGTCGATGTTTCGGAGTATTAGATTTAATATAAATGTTAAATATTTGGCGTTGAAATTCGGTGCTCCACTAGATACTGTCCATTTAACCAGAAACATGTATGTATCTTTAATCTATCTCCTGCTCTATTTCTTAATAGCCTTTTAAGTCAAATTTCGAAACTTTAATAACTAACCTGTTGAAGAGATGGACTTTAATGAATTATTATGCACCACGTAATCAAATTATAATAGATAATGATCTGCTCTCAATCGGGTGTCTATACTATATGAATAACTGCTGTGTTTCAAAATATTTTCGATAGTCTATATTGGGATGCAATACGACTAATTAGAATTTAGGGGGAAACAATAGTCAGATGACATCAATAGTTTAGCTCTAATTCGAATAAATATTTTTTAAATGTAATTTCTAATTCGGAGAGAGTTCTCAGCAAATAACACTAGGCAACAAAATCAACAAAATTTTGAAAGCTTGGAGAACCACTATACAACTTTGATGTATTGAGGTGCCAGTAGAAGAAATTTTTTTTAATTCTAAGTAAAATTATAATTTTTTTTAGACGTTTTTCCACATAATTAATGATAACTCAAAAAATTGTAGTCCGATATTATTAAAATAAATATAGAAAAATTTATATTTACATAAACTTTAACTCCTTTATATATGGCGTTTCAATCGGTTCAGTAGTTTCGGAGTTTTAATAAAAATATTAAACAAAAAATATGTAAAAAAATATTATAAGAGGAGGAGAACCACACCTATTTTGGTTCCATAATTTATATTGGCCGTTTGACCATTAGTCGGTCGATAGAAAATTCGTTGTCGTACATGGTTTTGTTTCATAGATACTAGCAGAAAAGTAAGAAACGGACACCCTGTGTTTCAAGTGCTGGCCCATAACATTTTTATTTATTAACCTATTTTAACCATTTTCCATACCAAACAAACTTTGTATAGGGTAAATATTTGTGCCCAATTTCGTCCCCCTACGTTGTCCCGTTCCAGCACTATCCTGCTTCAACAGACTGACATATTGATTTTGTCATTCCATGTGTAACATTTCAAAAAAATCATTTAAAACCCCATAAAGTATATACAGTTAGGGACAAAACTATTTGTACACCCCATGCATTTCGTATATCTTCAATAATTTATAAAGAATACAAAATTATTATATTAATTCTCCTCCCCAATCACCTGACTTAAACCCCATCGAGCACTGTTGGATATTTTGAAACGTAATGTCGCTACAAAGCACGTCCGAAGCAGGAATGAACTTAAAATGACTTTGGAGGAAGCCTGGAAGGAAATATCTCCAGATGAAACGAGAAATTTGGTCCGATC
>MINK01188329.1:0-16582 GCA_001735545.1 Phormia regina
GAGTATTGAATTCAATGTGAAATGATGCCAGATTGAAGATCTTTTATATAGTCATATATGTAGGTATTTATATAGACTATAGTACAATATAGACTAGACTATAGTATAATATAGACTAGTCTAAAATCTATGCTATAGACTAAACTATCGACTATATTATAGACTAGGCTATAGGCTATATTATATACTAGACTATAGTCTATATTGTAGACTGGACTATAGTCTATATTATTTACTAGACTATAGTCTATATTGTAGACTGGACTATAGGCTATATTATAGACTAGACTACAGTCTATATTATAGACTAGACTATAGTCTATATTATAGCCTAGATAATAGTCTATGTTATAGACAAGTTTAAAGTTTATGTTATAGGCTAGACTATAGTCCATGTTATAGACTAGATTATAGTCTATATTATAGACTGGACTATAAGCTATATTGTAGACTACACGGTAGGCTATTTTATGTTATAGACTAAACTATAGTCTATATTATATACTAGACTATAGGCTATGTTATAGACTAGACTACAGTGTATATTATAGATTAGACTATAGTCTATATTATAGACTAGATAATAGTCTATGTTATAGACAAGTTTATAGTTTATGTTATAGGCTAGACTATAGTCCATGTTATAGACTAGATTATAGACTATATTATATACTAGACTATAGTCTATATTATATACTAGACTATAGTCTATATTATAGACTAGACTATAGGATATATTATAGACTACACTATAGGTTATATTATAGACTAGACTATAGTCTATATTATAGACTGGACTATAGTCTATAGTCGTATTCAACTGCCCACGCTTTTGCCACGATAGCCAGATAGCAGAAGAAGTCCTTGGGACCCAACTGAATCTGCAAAATATCGTTGACATCATGCTAGATAAGAGAGAAAATTGGGATGCAATATCCTCAATTATTGAAAGTATCCATGTGAAACTTGAAACGGAAGAGAATCTGAGAAAATCTCAGATACCAGACGTAGCCTAGATAAGGCTTTCCTGCCCTGCGATGCAATATCTTCATAGACAGTTCCGCAGGGTTGCTGAACGACGAAGGTGGTGGTAGTTTATGGTTTATGTTATAGGCTAGACTATAGTCCGTGTTATAGACTAGGTTATAGTCTGTATTATATACTAGACTATAGTATATATTATAGACTAGACTAAAGTCTATGTTATAGACTGGACTATTGGCTATATTATAGACTACACGGTAGGCTATATTATAGACTAAACTGTAGTCTATATTATAGACTAGACTATAGGCTATATTATAGACTACACTATAGGCTATCGACTAGACTATAGACTATTTTGTGAACTAAACTTTAGTTCATATTATAGACTAGGTTATAGTTCATACTATATACTATACTATAGTCCATTTTATAGAGTAGAGAATTTTTTATAGTATATATTACAGACTAGACAATAGCCTATTTTATGAGCTAGACTTTAGTTCATATTATAGGCTATAGTTTATATTATATACTACTCTACTCTATAAAATAGACTATAGTCTATTTTATAGTATATATTACAGACTAGAGTATAGTCCATACTATAGTCTATATAATATTTTCATTTCGATCTGGCATCTTTTTAAATTTTTCCCCTTAACGAAAAAAATAGTATTTATTTTACAATATTGTTGCTTGTTTTCCGGTTGGCTAAATTTTTTTGGCATCCATTTTGTTATGCTCCCCTTACTGCGTTTAACAACAACTTCAGTTGTGGCTGTTAACCTCACTCCCTTCCCTTACTTCCTCTCCCTCATAAAAAAAAATAATTCTATTAATGTTGCGTTTCTCTATAGTATGCAGTGTATTCTTCTTCATTTTGAAGTGGTTTTTGCAAATTCTATAGAGTTTTTCAGTTTTTATTTTAATTTTTTTTAATATTATTTTACTCCTTTTATACTTATGAGTGCGTGTGTGGCTGAATTTTTTCTTGATTTATACTACTATTTTTATAATTTGTTGCACAGAAAATTTATTTTTGTTAACGGATGAAATAATATTTTAATCGTAATACAACTTAAGTGCAGCGAAAGAGATTGTTATTTTGTTTTAATTTTTTAAATTGAAAAGAATTTGAATTCATTAACATTTAAAGGGAAGATTAACAATAGGAATAAGATAATAAACAATTAAAATTAAGAAAATTTATTACATGCTTAAGGGAGCTGTAATTTGTAAACGCAGATCATTTCTATTTCCGATTCAAAATTGTTTTTGTTTTATATGAAAAATAAAGAAAAGATTATAATTATCTGAGATCAGTTATAGCTTACGAAATATATTTTAAATTGAGATAATTATATGAAATAATCATCACCCATTTTTTTTAGAACAAAATTATATTTTTTATATTAAAAAGAAATTATTTGAAAAATAATTCTCAGCGTTAATCACTTATATTTTTATTACAAATAATTTTCGATTTTTAATATCAAAAAACGAAAATGTGAAATTAATTTTTTTAAGGCCATAATGGATTTTAAATCAAAACGATAAGACATCATAGATGATGATATTTTTTTATTTAAACAATGTTTAAATTTTGAAGATTTTTGTCTGTCAATAAAATTTAAAACTGATCTTTAATATTTGATCACTTTTATTTTTAATAAAACATAGATTTTTCATACAAAAAAATCAAAAAAATGTAACTGAGGAATGATCTTTATTATATTCACCAGGGAAAGCAAAATATGCAATTACATGTTTTTTTTCTGGACTTTGAATGAAGACATTGATAATTTATTTATCAGTTTCATAACAAATAAATCATTTTGGCATAGATTTTTTAGGGCATATTTTTGCATATATCACCCTTAATGGTATATTTCTGCATTTAGCAATTTTTGGGGCATATTTATAACAGATTTCAGTGAACCATATTAAAACTTTGTTTGTGTGTAATCATTGAATGATAAAACGGAATCATAAACGTTGCTATCATGAACATGGTATTATTCAAATCAAAGAGAATCGGCTGTACAATCACTGAATAGTTGTGGTGATCATGGCGTGACCATGTTTTTTTTTCTGCTTGTGCTTAATGGAAAATATATACTAAAACATACATTTTAAAGAAATAGTTGAGAAAATCATTCTATTTTCCTGCCCCCAAAAGCTTTTGTTGGATCCGCGCCTGCCCAAAAGCTTGAGACGGATCCGCTCCTGATTATATCATAAAGAAGCATATCTTGTAGCAACAATTATAAAGTTTTGGCAGGTGCTCTAAATTATAGATTTTCATCAAAATACGAATTTCGAAAANNTGAATTTTGCATTAATTGTCTATATTTGACTCTCACGAGAAATTCAATTTCCCCCACATATTTCCTTTAGTAAATAAAAAGTAAAGTATATTTAAGTATAAGTCTAACATTAAAATTTCACAAGAATCCGACCATAATTGACCATGGATTCCATATGAAGGCCTGTTGCGATTATTTATGAATTTCACATTATTTTTGTGAATTTAAGTGATTTAATAAGGAAAAAATTGCGCGATTGCATCTTTTTTACTAGAAAATGGTTAATTCATATATTAAATTGCCAGGCATATATGCTTGTATCTTCGCTCACTGATAAAGATTTTAAAGTCTGGCTTCGTTAGAATTTATGGGACGAAAAGCTTTATAAACAAACCGAGTTTTAATTTAGTTTAGGTGCTTTAAAGAGCTCTAAGATAAAATGCTTAAAAATGACACATAAAACCGGGTATTTCCGCTCCCTGACAGAAATTTCAATATCTGGCGAAAAATTACTTAATAAATAGTTAAATAGATAGATANATAGATAGATAGATAGATAGATAGATAGATAGATAGATAGATANTAAAGGCTTAAGCTTAAACTGTTAAACATTTTATTCCTCAAAGAAAAAAACTGAAATATTAGTTCTTGTCCTTAAAACAAAATCCTAAACTAGTTTTGCTTTCTTACACAATTGCTGAGAAATAGTTTTGTTTTGCAACATTTGAGATATGTAAACTTAAATTTGACTACATATTTGTATATTATGAGAACTTTCTTAAAAATGCTCTTTGATTTATTTTAAATAACACACCTTTCTGAAAGATTTATTATCACGGCACGTAAAAGTCCTGTATTCAAATTACAACGTAAATTGTCAGCCAACACCCACATCATAGAACTGATTTCATTTAAAACAAAACTATTTAGAAAATAAATCAAACTTTGAAAATGTAATAAGATATTCCAGGGAAAGAAAAAAAAGAACTATTTTTCAAAGAAAGCTAATAAAAGTAATACAACTAAAAAAAACGAAATGAAAAAAAATTTAAAACTTCATTTATAACAACATAATATATTTATTTAACATAAAATATTTAAGGGAATTTTTAATACTAACAAGGTGCTATAATATAATCGAATAATGTGGGGGGTCATTTAGTTAGATTTATTCATAAAATCAATTTTATTTATTTTCCTCAAAAAAGGGGTGGTTGGTGGCTTGTTTCAGCAAAAAAAAAAAAAGTAACGGTCGTTTTACCAAAAAAAGGAGAAATATTATTATTATTTTCATTTGTTTGTTCAACTATATTAAAGTCTTTTATATAGCAGTAGTAATGACATATGAAATTATTTTTGTTGAAAATAAAGTTAATAAAAGCCGGCTGCGTTTGCGTTTTTTTTCTACAAAAGATATAAAATAATAATTTTTATAAATTTCAACCCTCATTTCAACTAAATACGAGTATAACACGAGTCAACGACTTAACAGTGTTTCAAATGAAATGAGTTAGTTGTTAGTGTGAGTATGTAGAATATTTTGGTTGTTTTTGCTGATCGTCTATCCATAAGGAGCAGATGTTTCCTTAAGCGGAACGCGCCAACCTTAATACACGTGTATTTATTATGTGTTTTGGTGTGTATGTGTGTACATATTGAATGTTGCATGTTGTACTGGTATCTTGACATGAAATAAAAAATAAAAAAAATAAGTAAGTAAACTCTAAGGGGGAAGAAATATTTATTTGAGCTGAGCTCTAAGGCTGCTGACGATATACATGGATGAATTTTTAACGTATTTTTTTGTTTTTGTTTATTTGTCAGTTTAGCTCAGTCCGTCTGCAACTGATATTTTTTTCTGTTCTTGTTTTGAGTTGAACATTTTTGTTGGCTGAGTTTTGAAGTGAATTGCCTTTAACAACTGCAGTTTGTAAATCAGTCTTGAAATATAATTCGGAGAGTGAACACGTCTCATTAAAAAGAAAGGAAATTAAAGAAAACTATTTTATAAAATTAAAACAATAATTAAAAAAAAATACATATTTATGTTACTAAAAGTGCTAGAGTGAATAAAATAAAAAAAGATAATAAAAATGTCTAAACATAATTATACAAATCCGGCTTTTTGCCAAAATAGTGAATTTTATCCCGTGCCCTCTGCAAACAAAGAAAATGTTGAATCAATTTATAATCGTAGTTTACAAATGAATTTTAATTCGAGTACCACGCGTTATGATCCGCGCGAAGGTCCATTGCGTATGCAACGAAGCATGTCCACGCGTTCGGTGGCCATTAAAAAGTCTATAACTGATACAACACCAGTTGTACATCAGCAACGTTTACAGCAACAGCAATTGCAGCAAATACAACACACCCAGTATGTACAGCAACAACCAGCACGTCCTATAAAGCCTCAAAATTCAAATCGTTTAAATGAATCATTTGAGACAAGATCAGGTTCTGGTCGTTATGCTTTAGTGCCTGTGGAAGAGTTGCCTAGCAACCAAAATAATCGTTATGCCATAGTTCCTGGACCAACATTAACTCAAGCTAATAATCGTGCTTCTCCCTCACCTTTAGTAGCAGCGAGACGTTATGCCAAATCTCAAGATGATTTGGATCGTTATTCTTCACACCAGCAATTAGAACAAGAAGAACCTCATTCTTTTCATGAAGATCCTTCAGCAGCACCTTATGCCAGTTTGCCTCCTATATTAGATCAACCAAAACTACAGCCTAAACGCAAAATATCCTTACAGAATCGTCAATCAAATTCAAATCAAAATTTACAGCAACCCAAAATAAAACATGCCTTTTCTAGTGATTTTGGCAGTAAAACTTTTTTGATTGTGGACAAAAACTCCAATCAAAGATACCAAATGGTACCCACAGCCGAAGATGAAGAATTAGTAGATGATAATCATGAAATAATACAAATGCATAATGGTAAAGCTCATCGTTATGCCATGATACCGGCCGAAGATGAAGAGGACTATGAGCAACATAATGAGGAAGAAGAAACTTGTCTTAGCAATACGGACTTAAATCGCAGTGAAAACTTTTTGCCCAGAGGCTATGAACACTCACGCACCCCCATGCGTACGTCTACACCACAAAAAGGAGCTTCCATGGCTAATTTATGTTCTTATCCCAATACCCCACTTAAAAATCCTCAAGCCACAAAAATGCTTCATGAATTACTATCCACACCTCCACGTAAAACACCCGTTAAACCTATGACACGTTCACAACATACCACACCCCGCCAAATGTATACTTCTCAAAGGGATTTAAGAATACATTATGCTCAACAGAATCATCAATTACAAAATGTTGCCCAATCCGGAACACCACCTCCACCCCCACCAATAATGCCACGTAAAAACTCTCAATTATCCCCACAAAGACTGCACTATGAGACAGTTAATCCGGTAACACCTCTACAAAATGATCGCACTATGGCTGTTATACAACCAAGATTAGCAGGATCTCGTATACATCCCCAATTGGATGAGGAAGATGAAGACTGCAGTAGTATACAACAAAAGTCACGTAACAATAATTCTTATCCTCAGAAAATTGCTAATGCCACGATAACATTGGCTATAGTATCACTTATGCTGGTACTGGGTAGTTCTATGAATTCGGCACTGATTGTGTATATGATTGCTCATGTAAGTATTTTTTCTTTTTTAAGTAAAAAGAATTACAATTAAAGCGACAGGCGATAAATTTAATGGAAATGGACAATTGTTTTTAGTCACTTTCTTTTTCATAGATTTTTTTCTTATTTTATTTAAAATACATTGATAATTGTATAATAGTCTTGAATGAATTCGGAAAAGAATTGAAAAAGGTTTAATTATTCATAAAGATTTTCCTGAGATTGTTATGAGGATTTAATAATTGTATTATTTTTTTTAAAGCTTATATGACTATTTTGCTGATAAATAGCAATATTGGTCTGTATAACAAAAAAAAGTTGAGTTGCCAGAACTTCTTTAGTTTAAAACTTATATCAAACTCCGTCCAGTAACCTGTCACTTACTGCCTGTCGTTTTTAATGTAATCGCTATTGCTATTTGTCAAAATAATTTCTAAATAAAATATTTCCTTTTTTTTAGATGGGTAAATCCTTTTATCTACAATTCAGTTTAGTAGCTGCTATTAGTGGTGTTGGCCTAGGTTTCTTAGGCTTTCGATCACGACACTGTGAATGGTTACCAAATCGTAGTTATACCTCAGGCTATATTTTAGTAACTATGTTTTGTTTGCTAAAATGTTGCGGCCTTCTAGTGATACTCGTATTTGATCCCTATCCCGGTTTACCTTTACACGATGTCACCACTGGTATTATTTTGGGTCTGTCAACATTCACTATGTTCTTTATTGGATTGGGTGTTATAGGCACTTTGTGGTGTTATCGTCCACCACCAGATAATCGTGTTGATGTAGTATAATTAAGTTGTATTAATAATTTAGTAGCTATAATTTTTAATTTATTTATTTAGTTTTTTTTTCTTGTTTTATTATAATTTTTTTTGTAATTTTTTATTTTAATAATTTAATAACACATGTCATGACGGCTAAAATACCAAAAAAACAAATTATAATAATATTATTTAAGTAACTCTCCGAATTTCGATTTCAAAGACTGTATATAAAATTAATTTTAATTACTTAGAAGTAGCATTTAATTTAAGTAATTGTTGTACAAGTGTAAATTATGGTGCAGTTAAAGGTTGTATTTAAAAAGATAATAATAAAGATAATAAGTTTATATGTATAAGTACTAAGTTATTATCATATTTTATATTAATTTATTAAAATAAGTACTTATTTAAGATTTCAAATTTTAATTTTAAGAATATTGTATAATATTTATTAATAAATAATGTTGTATATTATAAAGTTAAATGAAACAAAATATATATATGTATTTGGTAATCCTTAGATGTTTTTCTGTCAGAAACTGAAGCTACAAATAGGCAAAAATATCAATATTCCATAAAATTATTTTCTGAATTGATTGAACAACAATACCTTTTCAGCTGAATATTTACCGAATATTAATTTGTTTTATTATAGTTTTAATTGTATCAATTAATTAAGAGTTCATAAATACTTTTACTAAAAATAATTTATCAGGTATTAAATAATTTAATTAATTAATTGGATAATCGAAATAAAGGATTCTGATGTTTTTAAGTGATTACTTATGGAATTGAATATATATTTTATTATTAGGTATAAATTCAATTAATAAAATAATTGAATATGTATTTTTCTTAATTGAAAGATGAATTAAAGTCTTTCTGTGTTAGATTTAAATATGATTATATTCAGAATATATTTATAGATAAATATAGATAAATCTTTTATGTGATTATCCGGCACTGCAGACTCAATCATTTGGGCAAGCGATCCTTTCAGAATCTTGACGATTTGAAAGATGTATCTTTAGGAAATCTTTTAGGTTTTATCCAGAGTACACAGTGGTTTAGTAGAAATCGTGTATTCGAGGCATCTACGAGAGAAAATCAGTAATGGTGGGTTTTTCTTTTATCCAGGGAACCACAATGGGCCACATCTGGCTTCCGAGTGAACTCGCTAAATCTTTTCGAGCTGCCCACACAACCTAACCTAACCATAGATAAATACATTATCAAAACCGATATGAAGATTCTTATAAGTCTCTATCAAGAGTATCATTTTACTGAGTATATCTAACGGTGATCGACTTTAAATTTTTTACTTGATTTAACTTAGCAAAACCTCTTTATTTAATTTATATAAATAAATAAAATAAATAGTTTTTGCATTTAGAAACTAAATATTCGTTCGGACTATAGAACTCATGACTTTGCTAACGGCACTAGGAATTTTAAAAGCTGGTTTATTTTTCTATTAACTTACTCTATGTTTTACTAAAATAATCAGCATATACCGGGTGACACATCATACACTGGGTAACAATTTATTGATTTTTTTTAATACAAAATTTAAAATGATTAATAACACAGATTAGCAAATTTCATAAATGTACATCTCGAATAAAAGTACGGTAATAATATAAATCCAAATTTAAATTACAGAGCCTTGAAAAAAAAAAAATAAATAAAAAAATATATAAATTTAAAGAGGCATATTTTATTTGGTCCTCAATAGGTTAAAATATGACGTAATGGAAAAAATATGAAATGTTCTATAATATCTGCATGATGATTTTCAAGATACTTTTCTAAAGTTTATCTCATCTGTTTTACAACTTTTTCATCGACATGCCTCGCGGTACTGTCAAATTGTTTTTGTATTCCTATATAAATTTTTTTTCGTGAGTATTTTACTCTTCCTCTCCATTATTCTCTCATTTTCTGTTCATATCATTTTGACATTGTGTGCAGTAGTTTTACAATAATAAAATACAAGGAATTGTTGTTTTTGTAGATGCGTGACTACTTTATAATAATAAAGTTGTTCTGTGTAATTAAAAGCCAATAGAGCAAAATATGATTTAAAAGTTTTCCAATAACTTTTTTAATTGTATCAATAATACTGGGAAACACTGATTCTGCCTCATGGGGTTTTCTCCATCAATTCGAATATATGGTATTAATCCACTTTTGTGTATTGATCCTTGTTCTCGTGATAAATCACGATTTGTAAAATATATTTATCGCGAGATCTAAAGTCAATTTAAGAAAATGAATTTGAGTTTTAGTACTTTTTAGTATATCGTATCCGAATTTACAGAGAAATCCCAGGACGTAGAAATTTTCTTCCCTAGTGTTTTTTTATACCATTAGAACGGTAAATCTGTGTAATTCAATTAATTAAAATTAATATGTTCTAATGTTTTATATTAAAAATAAAACAATGGTTAACAGTATCCATAAGTCCTATTCATTTTCATTTTAAGTTTAAGACTTTTTTGGTAAGGGTATTAAGTTATCCGATAATTAGTATTTCCTTTATAGGAGTGGGGGTAATATACCCCCTGAATCTAATCCTTTTAATTTTCATATAAGTTTGTGTTTTCCTTAAGAGAAATACTTTATTTTTTCTTTTTTATTATAAACTCCTAAATTTTTTTTAATTTTTCTGAATTTAAAAAATCTTTGCTAATTTAATATTTATTTTCCTTATTTTCCAGTAAAATGCTTGAATACCAAAGAGAACATGCTGAAGCAGCTGTTGATATTTCAAATTATGTTTCAAATCCCATCAATGCCTATTTACTTACAAAACGTTTAACCACAGATTGGAAACAAGTGGAAAATCTTATGGCCCATGATGTGGGAGGAGGTAGGTTTCCCCGTGAAATATATAAAATATTATAGATACAAAACTAATAGATACATTTTTATAGATTTCCTTAATAATATAACAAATTATCGCAACGTTTTGAAATTTCCCTCCGATGAGGATTTGAATGGAGCGGCAGTGGCCTTAATGCGTTTACAAGATACTTACAATTTAGATACATCAAGTTTAGCCAGAGGAGAGCTAAATGGTATACAATATAGGTAAGTCGTAATAAAACATTTTTATATAACTAAATATTTAAGAAATATACACGTAACTGAATTTTCAATTTTAAAGTATCAATTAAAAAAAAACGAAAAATTTTCCAATAAAATATTTTATTCGAAGTAGTTGCTCGATATAGATATAATTTTTGAGAAAAACACTAATATTTTTTATCTTTATTGATGTGATTTTATATCATAAAACATATATGAAGGGTTATGCTATTTAAATTACTTTATAATATATAACTACAAGTTTAACTTTTCACCCTTTTACTTTGTGTGCTACATTTTTAGTACGGAAATGTCATCTGATGATTGTTTCGAATTGGGACGTCAGTCATATGTCAATCATGATTATTATCATACCGTTTTATGGATGAATGAAGCCATGACTAGAATGTTAGAGGAACCCAGAAATCGTACATTGACATTTACAAAAGCTGATATTTTAGAATATTTAGCATTTTCAACATACAAACAAGGTAAGTTTAGCATTTTTTGTTTATTAATAATAAATCTTATAAATTATAAAATTAAATACATAATTGAATTACATGATCCATAATACACACCTTCATACATAAAAACTAAGCCACAGATAAAAAAAAAAAATTCAACAAAATGCTTTATAACATATTTTATTAGAATTTATTTATTTAACAACAATTGCATAGTTTTATAGTATTAAATCGTTATTAATATTATTGCATGAGGAAAGTGATAAATTAGTAAAAGGAAATTATGTAGCATTAACTTTTAATAGAATGTTAAAATTTAAAAAATATCAAAAAAGAATTTGTTTAAAATTAATTTATACGATATATTATTGCATTCTTTTATAATACTGTTTGTTTGGTGTTAAAAGTTTTATATTGTTGTTGATAATACAGTTGATGTTTTCAGTCAGTCATTGGCTGTCAGTGAAAGCTGTTAAAAGGATGTATATCCATTTAAAGATTGATATTAATACTTAAGCTATATTTTCCCAACGAGTCTTGCATGTTTCTACAAACAACTATGTCATGTTTATTATACTTTATTAACAGTGGGATAATAAAATAAAATTTCTCAAACAAAGGAGTACAAAACATATGAAAATAAAAATATGAATTGAATATGTTTTAATTTTTTATATCCCCGTTTTTATCTTTTACAACATTTCAACAAAAACCTTCAAATTTGAAATTGTCATTTTCTCGAAAAAGTTCAATAAATGTTTATGTGAAAAGCTTAGATTTTCCAAAAGGTACCAGTTTTCGAAAAGTATCAATTTAAAGAAAACCAATAAGAAACAAGTAAGAAAAATATGTGTCGAATATTAACTTGATATTAACATTTTTATAAGATTTGTTCATTTTAAAGTGATTCTCGGAAGGGTGTTTATTAGGGTTTTATAGTTTGAACAAAAAGTCGACCTTTCGATTTTTCAACTTTTTTTAAATTTTCAAATAGTAGATTTTTCGACTCTTCGACTATTTTAATTCTTGGAATAGTCGACTTTTCGACTATTTTCTACTTTTTCTGACTGTTTTTGAATTGTTCCGACTATAATCGACTTTTTTCGACTTTTCGTTTTTTTCCGACTATTTTCGTATTTTACGACTATTTTCGATTTTTTCCGACATATCGATTTTTTCCAACTTTTCGATTTTTCGACTTATTTTGATTTTTTGACTTATTTCGACTTTTGACATCAAGAAAGTCGATTTATCGACGATTTTCAAATCAATATTCTTAAATAGTCGATTTTTCGACTCTTCGACTTTTCAATTCTTAAATAGTTAATTTTCGACTTTTCCTTTTTTTAATTTTGGAAAAGTCGACTTTTCGACTATTTTCTACTTTTTCTGACTATTTCCGACTATAATCAACTTTTTTCGATTTTTCGATTTTTTCCGACTATTTTCGACTTATTTCGACTATTTTCGATTTTTTCCGACTATTTTCAACTTTTTCGACTTTTCGACTATTTTCGACTTTTCGATTTTTTCCGACTATTTTCAATTTTTTCCGACTTATTTCGACGTTTCGACTATTTCCGACTTTTTTCGACTATTTTCGTCTTCTCGACTGTTTTCGACTTTCCTACTTTTTCCGACTATTTTCGACTTTTCGATTTTTTCCGACTATTTTCGTCTTTTCGATTTTTTCCGAATATTTTCAACTTTTTCCGACTTTTCGACGATTTTCGACTTTGTTCGACTTTTGGCATCAAGAAAGTCGATTTATCGACAATTTTCAAATCAAAAATTCGATTTTGACTTTTTACAACAAAAAGTCAATTGTTCGATTATTCGAAAGTCGATTTGATAAACCCTAGTGTTTATATTAGGGATGCAAATCCCAAAATCCCGATCGCGAAAATCCCGGGATTTGAATTAAAAAAACAGGGATTTCAATTTCGGGATTTGTTGTCAGAAATACAATACAAGAAATAACCTTAAGGCAAGACAGAGCATAAAAATATTTATAGACAATTTTTTAAAATTATTTGCAAGATCTAAGAATTCGATTAATCGATCACTATCACAGGGAAACACTAATTCAGCGGCACGGGGTACTAATCCACATTCTTTGAATTGTTAACTTAAGGATATCTAAAAAATATAAAAAAATTTAATTAATATTATTTTCAAGACTCTTTCTAATATTACTTTTTAATACGTTCAACTGTTGTAGTGATATTAAGCCAAGTTTTTGAAAAAAAAATTAAATTTCATACAAAATTGCGACAAATTATTTTTTTTTTTTTCAAAAATTATCAAAATTTCAAAGTGTCTAAAATCAAATTTGTACTCCTTAGTCATACTAATTAATTTGATGCCAATAAAGTAAGACCCTTTTCATTCAAATCAATGCAAAAGTTTTGAATTTATTCTCAAATTATTGAAAATACTCATTAAAAAGTTATATAGAAAAATACAAAAAAGAAAAATTGTTTGTGATTTTTTTTTTTAATTTCTCTATGCAAAATTAAGCATAAAGATTTATATTTATGTAAAACTGAACCGAATTTTATATTCAAGGTTGTAGTTATGGTTGTTAATTCTGTATTCAAGGGCAGACGGACAGCTGGATCGATAATGTTAAATCGACACAGAAATTTATCTTAAGCCGATTGGTATAAATTAATATACCAAAGAAATCCTCCAACAAATATTTTTGGTCGTTACAAACATCAGCACAAACACACTCCCCACTTATGGTGTTGTAGAGCATTATTTTTTTAAATTTTGAAAAAGAAAAAAAAAAATATTTAAAAAAAAAATAAATAAAGGAAAAAATATTAGTTTTCTAAATAATATAAATTTTGCAATGAAATAAAAAGTAAAATAAAAATATGTTACCTAAAAAAGAATTATTTTTTTTTTTCAAACTAAATTTAAACAAGAAAAAATATCAGTAGTAAAAACATCAAAGATTTTTTATCTTTTAAATTAATTGTAATTATTCTTTGCCAAATTGCTAACGAGCAGATACGGTATACATGTAAAAATATAGGCATACAGTATCTGGTCCTTTAAGTCCTAATTTTTATTATACGATTTTTTCTCTAGAGTAACGAAAAAGGAGAGCAATAAGGTTGGACTTGAATACATGATATTTAATTCCGTATTTATATTTTTTATTCAATAATTTGGTTACCAAATTTGGTTTTTGAACGAAAATTTTCTTTATTAATTATAATCAAACACTTGTATGTACTTTAACGACTGCAGTCCCACTGTCTACTGGTTTTCATTTTTATCACCCACATATATTTTTATAAAAATATAAAAAACATATTTCAAAATACATTCTCATATCATAAATATATAACTTTTTTGCAGTATAAACTCCTTTTTATAGGAAAAATAGTTATGTATGTAAAACTAATACTAGAATAAACTTTAAAATTAAATGATGCCATATTTTGTTGCACTAAAAAATATAACTACAACCACAAAAACATAAAAGTTGAGCAACAGCATCACGAAGCATTAAAAAAAAACAACCCGAAACAAATATTTATTTTTGCCTGGAAAACACCCACACGTACATATGTATATAGTGAATGGTGTAAATACCCTATAATAGGTGAACGGAAAAACAATAAATTACAATAATATTCATATTTAAAAATTTACACTTAACATTAATTTCGATTTATTCCCTTAAAGGATTTAGATATAATATTTTTATATTTTTGATTGTGTAATAGGGTACCTTGTTATTCGTTCGTGTTGTATTTTGTCGAATTTTAATTTACTATGTATTTTATATTTTTCATTTTATTTATCTCTTGTTTAACATTTCTCCTTGGGTGTTGTAATACTTTAGTTGCAACATTAAAAAAAAGGAATTTTCTACTCGTATTTTATTTCAACTACGTACTACTAAAAATAGGTCATTGCTAAAGAGCATGTTTGTTTATGTATAGTATGTATGTAGGTGTATGAAAATAGCTATACTATAGTATGTATTCATATACATTTAGATGATTTTGCACACATACAGTTATAAAAACTATTTGTTCTTATGTGAAAAAAGAAAAACACACAGATTTACATACATTTTTATAAAAAAAATATTTACTGAAAACTCTTTCCTTTCATTTCTTGTTTTGATCTATTTGTATGTCTAAATATCCTGGACACATATGATGTATATAATACATTTATATCATGGCCATTATGTATCTCTTTTGTATTAAATTCTCTATAAAAAAACCAACCATTTGGAAATTGTATTTGTTCTGGTAGATTGTTTTCTTATAAAAAGAAAAGAAAAAAATGGAATTTTGTCAATTTTGGGTAACTTTAAAGAAGAACAAATATTTTTAGGGAAAGAAATTAGTTAAAAATTATTCGCCTTACTAAGAGAGAAAATATTTGAATCAGTGAAATTTTAACGTTTGCCAATTTTATTCTTAAATTCTCAAATTAAATGTTTGAATATTCAAGAAATGTTTTGCCCTTTCAGATGAAAGTAAAATAGTTTTATTTATTTAGCCTTGTTTCATATAAATATGCATATGTATTTGTAATTAAATATTTGTATTTTCTGCTGCAGGATTAATTTGTGTTTTTGATGTTTTTCCTATTTTAAGAATATTTGAATTATTTAATGAATTTTTTTTCTGGCATTTCACACAGTTTTAATGAAAATTTTTAAGGATTTATTTATTTTTAGTTTTTGCATGCAGAGAAACATATTTTCTATTTAGCTTCACCAATGACTTTATAATGAGCATTAAAAGTTTTTTTTATAATAGTTTTGGCGTTTTATTTTATTTTTTTATCATATCAAAGACTTTTTGTAAACACAATTATAATTAGTATGAAACCAAAAGTTTGTGAATTAGGGTGGTCCAGTTAAAAAAAAAAAAAAGTTTACTTCATTGTGCTTCCAATACACAGAAAAAAATCTTTAGACTCATATTTTAGAAATACTTTTAAATTACATCTTAACATAAGTAGAACTTTATCTTACCAATAATAAAAATAAAAGAAAATATATTTCTTGTTATATCTATTATCTGAAAACTAATGGCTGAATTTTTTAAAAATATTTTGTTAGAATATCTTTAAGTTTAAGTATATTTGTATACGGCCATACAGTGTTTGACAATACAGTGGAAACTTTTTCTAATTTTTTATAAATGGAACAAAATTCAAAATAAATTTAAAAAAATTTTTAATTTTTTAGAGTAATAATTTTTATATACTTTTATTTACTTAAATAAACAAAAATTAAGAACATAAATTATTAAATTC
>MINK01188330.1:0-15059 GCA_001735545.1 Phormia regina
AAATAAATAAATAAATAAATAAATAAATAAATTAATTAATTAATTAATTAATTAATTAACTAATAAATAATTGAATTTGTGAAATGATATTGTGAAAGGTACGATATTTTGAAACGTTTACATACATATTACAGGGTGTCTACAAGATGATTTTTTAGAAAGCTTATGACCTCCTCTACAACTTCGTCCGAAGATATGCTTAAAATGACCATTTACTGGCAATTAAAAATATTGTATTTTGTTTAAACCGTGAGTGAGTATTATCACGATAACTAGTCATGATTAGTGAATCTTATGAAAATAAAGCCCACATTTTACGTTCGTAGAATTTTTCATAATTTTTGTGCAATTGGCGTATAAACAAAGAATTATTTATTTCAATAATCATGCGTAAAAACATTATAACAGATCTACTACCAAAAAATAATTGCGATTGACCCTATTGTGCTGCAAGAAATTCATTCACAATAATTCCCAAAATATTCAGGTTTTTATATTCTTAAACTTATTTAAATTTCTTGATCCCCTATAAAATTATAAAATGGAACAATGCTCCATATAACTCATAGCAATATCTAAAGATTACAAATTTAATCCAGATTTTATTTGATATAAAGAAAAACATAAACAAACCACAACAATGAAAACTTTAATAAAAAAAATAGAGCAAAGCATTATGCTGCCTATTATTAATATTTTTATTATAAACCTTTCGATTCCTTTCCAAATCTTTGTTGAAAACATACTATTATTAATATTAAACAAAACATTATTGTTTTGGCACAAAACAAAATTAAACAGCGCATGGCAATTATGATTTCAAAATAAATTATTTTTCTCTTGTTAAAAATAAAATAATAAAAAAATACACTCACAAAAAATGAAAATAAAAAAAATATATATTTATATATAAACAGTTAAGATTGCGGCATAAAATTAACATTATTATTATTTTTATTTTTAATATTTCAATATATCAGGTTAAGGTTATTTTATATATTGTTATTAAATATAATATATATTGTTATAAACATACTTCTTTTATAAAGAAAAATTTAAGCTATTTAAATGTAAATTACAAAATATATTCATATATAATTCTATTGATTAATAAATTAAAACAAAAATTGGCAAAACTACATGTTAGTTGTTAACAGTAAATATTAATTTGTTGAAAAATGTTTTAAACAAAAGACTAAAGAAATTAAACAAAAGACATTTTTCTTATTGAAAAAAAAAAAAATAAATAAATTATCAACGTCTTTGACAATTTAAATAAACTATAAAATTNATTTTTATTTTGGGTATTAAGACATAAAATTTTATATTTTTTAATTTTTTTTTTTTTGCTTTTGTATTCCCTTAGGGTTGATTGATTTTTAATATTACCACACATTGTTAAGATTTGATTATAACATTTTATTATAAAAATTTTTATCATACTTTTTTAAAGGTTCTTAAGTTTTGCATAATAAAATTTATTTAATCGCCAAAGAATTTAATATTAAATAACAATAATAAAAATTTCAAAAAAGAAGATAAGAATTTTTATAATATAAAGATGTAGGTTTATACAAAAAAGTGATGATTATAGCCTCAGGTTTCGAGTGAAACTGGAATATAATTTAAAGAAAAGTTTGGATTGATATCGAGTTGTGTATAAGTTACAAGAGATTATACTATATGCACACTTTTTATACGTTTGTGATGATTTTTATAACACCCAAAAATATTGGTTTAAGACCCACCTTAATTTTTACCAATCAGCTTAGAATAACTATCTGAATCGATTTAACGATGTCTGTCCGTCTGTCTGTCCATATAAACCTTATAATCATACTACATGAAACTATAATCGCAATTTTGAGCATAAATTAACGAAATTGGGCATACAAGTTCATTACAGTGCAGGGACAAAGTCTAATGAAATTGGGTATGATCGGTCTATTATTTCACCTAGCCCCCATACAAATGCCCTCCCGAAAAAGGGGTTAACAATCATAAATACCTTCAATATAGAAATATTTTAGTGAAATTTGGCACATATAGATTCCAAGTAAGTCTAAGTCTGGGTGACGAATTTCGGCAAGATAGATCCCTTATTGACTATAGCTCCTATATAAAACGCTTTACGGAAAATAACTTTAACGGATATAAATTCCTTTAAAATGTTAGTACCAAGTTAATATTCGACAAAAATAAGTTTTATATAAATATAAATGATAGTTACAAATTTTACGAAGCTCGCTCGGTCCATAATTTACTATAGTTCCCATATAAGTCCTTTTTCGAGAATCACCCAAATAAAAATAAATTCATTAAAATATGATTATCGACGTAATATTCTGTATTCATATGTTTTATTTTACACTTAATATAAATATCGGTCCACAATTAGCCCCAAATTTAATTAATGTCCCGTCCCTGATTTTTGATATACACAATGATGATCATATGGTCGAGCTTGTTTTCCAATATCTCGTTTCTATCAAATTTGCTAAAGAGACATGTTATTTAACATAAATTAAGAAAATATATTAAAACTGGTGCAGTACATTAGGGCCCAGGGAAAAACTTTTTGGTAATATATCTGTATCCCTTAAACTACTAATTGAATTAAATTAAAATGCTTGTAAAGTTGCTTAATATTTTGCAAAAATTAATAAACAGTCGGACGGAAAGAAATTCTCCCAAAGAAAATAACATTAAAATTCCAAAAGTACATTTTTTAGTCGATGACCATTTCCCCTGGTTCTGTCGGCTGTTAAGAGAGTTATTCTTAAAAAAAAATTCTTACTTTTGCTGCAATAACTAGTAACGATATTTTTAGTATTATTTTATATGGGGAGTTACCATTTCCCCTGGTCCTAACCGTCCTCTTTTCATTTTGAGTTAAATGATAAAATTATTCCCATACAATTTCAAAGACTTTTACAGTAACAGTCAAAGAATACTAAGAATGGAAAGCTTGTCAAAAACACCTAACTCTGTTGTAAAAAAAGTGACTTTAAGATTGTGTTAGTTAAATTTTATTTATATGTATTAGTGCTGAAACCACTTTCATCACACATCATAATCATATATAGTTGCACAAAAGAGTATTAATGAATTCATCAGGATTATTTTCGCAGATCTTCTTTTTTTGATGCGGATTACATCCACAAATAGTAATATAATTAAATTTTTTGGCTTTTTGTTGATGAATATGAAAATAATTTAAAATTTTTTTTTTTAAATTCTGTTTTATTTTTAATACCTAAAGTAGCAACTTTGTTTGTTCAATTTAAATTTCAACAAACAAAAAAAAAATGGAATGTCAAAAATAAAATAATTTATTTTTTTCAATTTGTGGAAAATATTCGTTCAACGGGACCGAAAATTCTATAAATATGCGTGAAAAAATAATATCGTGTGATAGTAGAAAAATGTGTCTCGTGTGTAATTTTCTTTAAATTTTATAAAAAACAAAAATGATATTTTGTGATATTTCTGTCTCTCACAGAACTTGTATGTGAGGAGAGAGAAATGTTGTGGTTGCACTAATTTGACAAGCTTGCTGTTCTTAGTATTCTTTGGTAACAGTATTTAAGTTATAACATAATTAGTATAATTTGCCAATAACAAAAACGATTTTTGAAAGTACTTTCACTTTTTGGGCGATATTTCATTTAAGTATTAATAGATTTTAGCAAATTTTATTGGCATTCTTCTTAGGAATGTTCCCTATAATTTAATGTATAAAACATATATATTCGAGAACTAAAGCTGATTTCAACAGATAGATGAAATCAATTATCAAATATGTTAGTAAATAGTTCATTCAATTAAAAACTTGTTTAAATTTTCACCTCTCATCACAATTATATTTATTATTAAAAACTATAAAAAATTAAAAATAGAAAAAAATATTCAATTAAAAAATTAATTAAACCAATGAAGTAGATGTTTGAATGAATTAAAAATTTAAATGAAATAAAATGTTAGTTAAATTTGATTCTTATTTCAATTTTATTTGAATATATTTATTAAATTTTTAAACATTTCAAATTTATTTGTTGTTTTCCATACATTTTGACAAGTCAATTTGTTCGTTTGGGGATTAATATAAATGTGAAAATATGAAAGCATACTTTAGGGCGCATATTTTATTATTTTTCGGTAAAGTAGTGAAGGATATAAAAATTTGGCTTAGTCGAATATACAACTCACTTTCGTTTTCTGTTATTTATGAATAAAATCAAAATTAATGAATTGATTTTAATGAAACGTATCTCGATTTATTTGCAAGTAATTTATCGTTATGAATATAGAATAAAATTTTAATTTTTTGACGCTATCGAATTTTTATGATTTAATGATTTTGTTTTTATAGTTTTTTATTTATATTTATTTCAAAATTTATCAAAGTTGTTTATCAAAGTTTATATAATTTTGTAATACATTTTTCTTGACATAAATATTAATTTCAATCACAAAAATATTTACAATTTAATAAAATAAATAAAATTTAACATTATATTAAACAATTTTTAATAAACTTTAATTCATCACTTACCTCCACCTCCCCCCTTGGAAATAACAACAAGCTACTACCATATTTACTTCAACATCTTAAAACATGTCATTCATTCATTCATTCATCATCAACTTAATGAAGATCATCATTATTTTATTAAAGACACTCTAAATAAAATGAGATAAATGTAGTTGGTGTTATAACAAGAGTATTTAAAAAAAAGTATTTTTTATTGTCGTAGACATTTGTTAGTTGAGTGACATTTTTTTATGTTTAGTTTGCAACTGAAATGAATGATTTGAAACATATGTTTGTTGGCGTTATTGGCTTCTTAAATGTGTTTTATTTCAGTTGCTTTTGTTTTTTTTTTTTCTACTTTTCAATTAATAGATTTGATCATGAACTCTAAATGAAAGTGAAAGGTTTTTTTTTCTACTACTAATTTTGCTGATATTTTATTTTATTTATTTATTTTTTTGTTGTTTGCTAAAATAAATAATGTTGTTGACCAAATAAGAAGTTGTTATTTTTTTGTTGTTGTTGACTCTGAATTTAGTATGTTCATATGAAAAAAATAATGTGAATATTTATATAAATATTGTTAATTACTGTCACTGAACTGTTAACGAAGGTAATAAATGTTCAAATGTTTGGATTCATTTTCTCACTCATGTTTAAAATGAAATTGAAATTATATGAATGAATTTTGTTTGTTTTTTTTTTTTTAAGTATTCATACCATTTAGGGTTAAGTGGGTGTGTTGTGTTAATAATAATAATAACATTAAAATGCAAATTAGTAATATATATGCCACTTTGGTGTTTTGTTGTTAATTTTTTGAAAGTGTAGGCCGGGTCTGTATGTTGTCTGTCAAAAGAATATAATTTAAAAAATATTTTTCTTTATTGACTTTTTATAAAATTTAATTTGAAATTTTGAAAATGAAATTTTTTATGATTTAAAATTAATTTAAATTTCTTTCTTTTTTTCTTTCAGGTATGTTGTTTCTTTATTGACAGACACCTAAGCAAAATAGAGTGGTAAGTCTTAAAGCATTCTGCTCCTAAACCTCACTAAAAATACTAATCCCTAAGACGAATAGTTGGACTAAAAAGAAGTGTGCTTAATAAGAATCTTCCTTCGATTTTTTCCATTAGGTCTGATTTTTTTTTACGAGCGAGTCTAATATTTTACTCATAATAAAACCTTTACTCTAGTATATTTCACCATAACTGAAGAACGGTATGTAAGATTGACATAAGTGATACAACAAAAAAATGCAATTTAAAAATATCTTCATTCTACTCTTACTTAATCTTATTTATTTGACCAATAGTTTTGGAGTTATTTCCAAAGAAGTGTGAGGAAAAAGTTCTTTCCTTTCAAAATTTATGATTTAAAACTATTTTTTTTTTTTTCTTAAATCAAAAATAGAAGGACTACAATATTTGTTATAAATGGAATTAGATATGCTAAACAGAATCTGTGTTCATTTCTATTCGAGAAATTACCGATATTTTTTCATGCACATGACTAATATAAACACTTTATTCAGTGGTCACACTAGTAAAACTCGAAAATGTTTTATCCAATTGAGACTATAACTCAATAACTGTTTTTGATAAATATTACACGATAAAATGTTGAAGAAAATTGTCCTTAATAATTTGAAAGTTTTGAATCAAAATTTCCCGATTTTTGAAAATGTTTTTTTTTAATTCTTTCGCTACTAATTTCCGAATTATTAAGGCAACACAAAATGATGTGATGAAAGCTGAAAAATAATTTGAATCTCAATTTATAGGAGTTAAATTTGTTTAAATTGGACAAACAGATCTCGAGTTATACAAGTGAAATTTCCAAAAATCGCGGTCATAGTAGTCATGCCCATAAAAGAAAATCAATATGTGATGAAAAAAAATTTCAAAATGATTATTGTTTAGCACGTTAAATTCTATATAATCAACCTATTAAAAAAAAGAAAAAACAAAAGTTTTTTTTGCCTTTTAGGGCACACTGGCCCACTATACCCAGAAAATCGAAAATTTTTGGAAATAAATCTGTAACTTCTGATTGGTTAGTTGGATTTACATGAAATTTAGTATAGACGTAGTAAAGGAATATGCAATGTTATGTTTGGAAGGAGTATTGATCCGATCCCTCAGGGGCGGAGCTCAGGGGGATACAAAAATTATTGAAATAAAAAATTCTTAATTGTTTGTCCAATTTTTATTTCTCCTCCGATATCAAATATTTTTATATATTATTGTAGATTCTGATACGACTTGCTTGTCCTATTTATCTCTTATAGTTTTCGAGTTATTAGCTTTTGATACCGATTTTTGCATATATATATCCCGGTATTTCCGATCGATTTTATTTGATTTTTCTTTAGCTATTTAAAAAAAATATATATTAAATAAAGAAAATCAAAAAACGATATTTTTAGTGGGCCCAAAAATAAAATAAAATAAAAGATCTTGAATTTGATTTTTTTTTTTTTTTTTTGACCGAAATAGTTTCTACAATATTTTTTTCTCTTAATTAAAATTTTCTTTAAAAACATATAAAAATTTTATACTTTTCTGAAAGGTATATTCACAGAGATGGTTCTAAAATAGAAAACAATTCCAATAACTCAAAAAGTTAAGGTACACACCCTCCTAAATGTGACCCATTTTATGTGAAAGTTTTGAATTTGGTAAATGTTTTATAAAATCCTAAAAATACGGAAACTAGAAACGTAATGCAGTTTGGGGATCTATAATATGTTGTTAAAAATTTTCGATGGAAAATCTTAGGAGAACTTTGAAAAAATTTAGATTTTATAGTCGAAAATTAAAAAAAAAAAAAAAACAACATTTTGTAGAATTTCGGTGCTTATTTTTGGGAATTGTGGAATTATTTTTATAGAAGTCCTCAGGTTTTTAACATTTTCTTATTTTTAATTTTAATTTTCACAAAACTTCATTGGAGAGCAAAAAAAAACAATATTTTCTGTTTTCTTTTAAGAAATGATGACAATAGGACTACGTTATAAACCCCATTCCAACCGCATGTGTCGGTTGGAATGGGTATTATGAAGCCCACTCATAACTTACATTTATAATCTGTATATCTACTGATCAGAAATTCTTTCGAAAATGTTGCTATTAAAATTCGGCAAGATCGGTTTTTAAATGGTAGAGATGTGCTTAAAAATCTGTTTTTTAAACACTTTTTCCAGATTCTGAAGCCTCTGTTTATGTTAGGGACTTTGCTTTTGCAAAGATGTTTTGGAACTTTTTTTCCTTTTTGCTCTAAAAAATTAAAATAAATTGGTTTTATTAAATATCTTGGTTATTATAACCGAGATATCAACAAAACAGTTTTTTCGAGCCCTCGTTTCTGCTAAAAGATTTTTACTTTTATATTAACATTTAAAAATATTTTTATAAAATTTCAATTTTTCGAATCAATCAAAGTTATTTATAAAACAACCGTGTTATGGTTTAAAAACTAAAAAAAAATAGTAATTATCATATAAATACACTAACACAAACATCCATATAAGAGTGTCCCGTGGACAAAAATTTTGTAGGAACACCCTTCAAACGATGTGTAAAAATTAGCGGAATATGGGAAAAATAATAAAAAATTTTTTTATTATTTTTCCCAATCAGTTCAATAACAGCGATTGAAATTCGCAAGGTCTAGAACATTTCGTCCAAAGAATAGTATTGAAATGACTATCCAAAGAAATCGTAATTTTTAGCCAATTATAGAAAAAAATATTTGAAAAAAATTTCGCTAAAATTTTGTTCCACAAACCGTCATTTTAGTACATCCTGCAAAAAAAATGTCGATATTTTTCTTAAAAATAGTTAAGAAGTTTATAATTTTGTTCCTTTTAATGCTAAAATTTAAAAAAAAAATTCTTTGTAGTAAGAATTGTTGATAATATTTAATTTTCCAGATTTAAAAAAAAAATGTTCATCAAAATATCTTGTAAAGGCTTTTAGCGAACGAAAATCCCATTGGAAATTTTTTTTAAATATTTTTTCCATAACCTGCATAAAATTACGAATTTTTTGAAACCCATTTCGATTAAAAAATCGATTTTTTTTACCAAAAATGTATGGGACCCATGATTTTAAAATCGTGGGTAGGGAACTGAAGATCAATTTTAAGTGTTTTTTTTAATATTTTTTCAATATTCAGCTAATTTTTACGCAACGTATGAAGGGTGTTGCCACATCGAAATCTCTTTGAAGGGTATTCTCGGGACACTGTAATGTATATAAGCATTGTTATGTAAATTTTTAAATATGTAAGTTTGAAAGCATACTTTAAGGCGAAAATTTTATTTATTGGTAAGATGGTAAATGGGAGAAAAGATTCCCATACTTTAAGGCGAAAATTTTATTGGTTGGTAAGATGGTGAATGGTAAGTTGGCGAATGGAAGATTCGTTATAGCTGACTATAGACCTCGACCTCGTTTCTATATGTTCCCTTAATTTCTTTTTATAATAAATATTATAAATGAAATTCATTATATTATAACCATTTTTTTAATTTAAATTAACTAAATCTACTATTAAATCTTATTTTTTTTACATATTTGTTTGTATATTTCTTTTTCTAATATAATTATTGTCATATTTAGACATCTACTTTATCAGTAACACTGCATATAATTTCTTTTACCTTAGATGTGAACAAAAACAAATATTTAAAATCTTTTGTTTAAATCTTATTTTTTTATAACTTTTATTTGCTGTTCAGCAAAAAATAAGCAACATTTGTATGAAGAAAAAAACAGTGAAGAGAAAAAGAAAGTGTTTTTAAGATGACAATGTTTTTATTCATACTCTGACGAACATTCGCTGTTGAAGATAAAAAAAAAAACTTAATTTTCATTTTCTTAAACTTTGATAAAAAAAATATTGTATTAAAAATAAAGAAAAAGTATTTTAAAAAATATAATAAAATATGTATTTTTCCAGAGGTTTTCAGAAGAAAATCTTTGTGCAAAAACGAAAAAAAAAGAAAGAGAAAAAAGCTAATTACCCCAACTGTCATTTCAAAGTCATACTTGTACTCATAAGCTTGTAGTTGTTATATTATAAGTATGTATGTATCTGTAACTCTGTTTACTAGTAGAGTACATAGCTGGCTGACATTTTGATATTATGTATTTTGATAAGATAATAAGATTAAACTATTTTTGATTACAGATTTAATTTTTTTTCTCTTTTTTTTTGTGTTTTAATTGAAATTTCTCTATTTTAACAATTTTATTTTTGTATTTTTTTTTTTTTTTTTTTTTAATTTTTGCGAATTAAATAAATTTTGCTGTTTTATAAAAGTTTTTTTGGAGATTTGTTTCTTTTTCTTTGTAGGAAGAAAAAAGACTTCTAATACTGGTTTATGAAAAAACAATATTTTTATGTTCCAAGAAAACAGAAAGAAAAAAACCTTTCTTAGAATAAGTTTTCCCTTTTTTATGCTACTATTTAAGTTTTAGTTTAAAAATATAAAAATAAATTATTTAACACAATTTACAATTTTTGTATAATTTACCACAAGTAGTAGATAATTTTTCTATAATTAATAAAAAAGCCTTTTTTTATTAAGAAAAATATCCATTTAAATTATTCCTTCTCTTGTCAATTTCTTTTATGTCAGAAAAAAAAACTATAACAAACCTCAAACGAAATGTTAGACAAACTTTTATTTTTTTTTTTTTAAATTTATTTCCGTATCATGTCTACACTTTTTTTCTTTTCTTTTTGATTTCCATGTTTTACTACTTGTTACTCTCTTATATGTATTCCAAAATTTACTACCTGTGATTATACAACATTTACATGTCTAACGATATGGAATATGGATGCTTTTACTACACTTACAGATACATCTGTATGGAATGAATGAATGTGTTTGATGTCATGTAGCAAATATGTATCGATATCAAATGAAATTTAATATCCATATGTAGATGATGTCGCATACAACATTAGTAAAATGAATATCATTCACTATGATGACAAATGTTGACTATATTTTTTATATATATAAACATACATATACATACATATATGTATATATAACTAGGTGTTATACAGGTTAACTATAAGTTCCATGATATCTAATGTACTAGTCATTTGTATGTAATGATTATTGTAAAATGGCTAGTGTATAGAAATACACTTGGGGAAATAGCAGTAATAAAAGGATATCTTTAAAGGAATTTTATCATAACACATAATCAACATCTTTAAAATAAAATTTCAGTACATGGTATTCACAAATATTAAGCCTCTAATCCTCATTTTTTGAATTGATTCCAGTTCTTGCTACATATCGCGATTTGTATAATTAAAGAGGTTGCATTATATAATGAAGCATAACTCGAAAACGACTTGTCTAATATTGTTCAACAAAATATTAAAAAATTCTTATTAAAATTATCTTCAAGTGTTTCTTACATTACTTTTTAATACAGCCAACAGTTATGGAGTTATTATGCCCATTTTCTGGAACAAAATTGAAATTTTATACACAATTTCAAAGAATTTTTTTTTTTTTTCAAAAAATTACCAAAATTCTAAATTAACAAAAATTCAAATCATTGTTATTTAAACATAAAGTCACATTTGTTGTCGTCAAAATAAGATGAATTTCATTAAAATCAACATATAACTTTTGATTTTATTCACAAATTAGTCAAAAAACTCATTTTTACAAATCACATAGATAAAATAAAAAAAATCATTCATATAAAAAAGAGAAACTTCTATTTAAAATTATCTTCAACTCTTTTTTACATTAATTTTTAATACAGCCAACAGTTAAGGAGATATTATGTCGAGTTTCTGAAAAAAAAATTAAATTTTATTAACAACTTCAAAGAAAATATTTTTCAAAAAATCATTAAAATTCGTAAGTGATAAAAATTCTAATTATTATTCTTCAATCATTAAGAACAATTTGTTGCTAATAAAATAAGACCCATTTCAATAAAATCAAAGCAAAACTTTTAATTTTATTCGCAAATTAGTGAAAATACACTTAGAAAAAATTATTTTTCTATTTTTTAAATTCTTAGTGATTTGTGAAAAAAATCAAAACATATAAATTGATTTTAATTATGTTAAAGGAATAAATATTTGAATTTTTGATAGTTTCGATTTTTTCAGATTTTTCGGAAAAAATAATTTTCCACAGTTTTGTATAAAATTTAATTTGTATCCAGAATATATACAAAATACAACTGTTAACTGTATTAAAAAGTAATATAAACTTAAAGATAATTAGACTTGAAAATAATTAGAATTTTGTTTTTTTTTTAATTAAATCAGATAAGTAGTTTTCGAGATATGCTTCAATATAAAGTGCAACCTTTTTTATTAGAGATTAGAGGCTTAATACTTGAGAATACCATGTTTTTAAATTGACTAAGAAACCCCAAGCCACAGAAATAGTTTCTCCTTGTGTAATCAAATTAAAATTAAAAAATATTAAAATTTTTAACGCAGAAGATCTTTGATAAGCCCTTTTTGAGCTTTGCTTGTGTCTAGCACATCAAATTCCATTTAGTTTATAAAAGAAAAATTTTCTTTTTCCGATCATTGTACATTCTGAGAAAAATATTTTGAAATATGGTTACCCCAACCATTTTATTTATATCAGTAATAAATGTTGTCATTGCAAACATTATAATTGTTAAATATATTTTATTATAAAAACAATTTTGTTGTATTTTTAAAATTATATTCATGGTAAAAACTAATATTTTTCATTTGTAATTATGATTGCTAAAATTCTTTATAAAAATATTATAGTCAAAACATAAACATATTATTGTATTTTTAATTTTGACTTACAAAAAAAAATAGTTTGACTCAAGAAAAATATACTTAAATACAGGCGCGGATCCATGGTTAGGGAAAAAAGACTTAATGAAATATCTATTAAAATGAACATCTGACTAAATATAAGTATTTTTTTTTTATTAATTTTTATGTATTCCAAGTCTATATATAATAACAATTCGGAAACTGCTCAAGCATTTTAATTATTGGCTATCAACCATACTATTGTTATGTATATTAAGAAGAGGAGGAACAAATTTTTGATCAGTTCCAAAAATGATGAAAGTTTTTATCAGCGAAAATACCCACGAAAAGTTTGAATAGAACAGTGGGAAAAAACAATTAGTGACGTTTAAATCGGATCAAATTTCACTGGCTTCTCTCAAAGGAGTCATTTCAAATTTTTATTTATTTATTTATTTATTTATTTTTTTTTTTGCTAGAAAACAAAACCATTATACATACGGTCCAACATACTCAATGTAAATCTTACTCAATTTTTTTAATTTTTCGCAAAAAAAAAATTGTTTTTGACTTTTAATTTAAGTATTAAACGAACGAATCTTTTATACCCTTATATTTTTTAGCGATAAATAAAATTTTCGCCTTAAAATATGCTTTTATATTTTTACATTTTCAAATCTACACCATAATGCTTGATATACATACTTGCATGTATTTGTTTCTATTATTAATTATTTTTCAGTTTTTGGCCCATAACTCCTTTGTTAATAAACGAATTTAAATTTTATAAAAATTATTTCTGACCGATCTGTATAAAGAAAAAAATATTCAAAATATCAAAAATGCGTTTTGAACGAATTATTATTGCATTGATTTATTTCATTTTTTTTAACACTTTTTTTACAAAAATGAAGTCCCCAGCGTAAATAGAGGCTTCATATACTCGAAAAATCAGATTTAAACCCGAAAATTTAGAAACAAATTGCGAAACTTCTCTAGAAAAATGAAGACCCTAGCGTAAATAGAGGCTTTAGATATTCGAAAAATCAAGTTTAAAACCCAATTTTTTAAAGACCTCTCCGCCATTTCTAAAACGATCTTGCTGAATTTCAATAACAATATATTCGAAAGGATTTCCGTTCGTTTGATATACATATTAACTACCTCAGTTATTGGTGGGCCATTTCAACCAACACAGGGAGGGGCATTTTTTTTTTTTTTTTTTTTTTTTTTTTTTGTAAGGTACAGAAAAATTCAATTTTATGGAATCAAAATTGTGGAAACTTCAAACGGAAATGACAACAACCGTATATTATCTTATACCCTTTAAAATTTAGATTTGTTTTACTTTCTATTGAAACATTTTTTAAATTTAGAGGTTTGATCCTTTTAGAAGAAACCAGCGTGATGTAATTAAAAATATAAAATTTATAGAGATTAATAAGGTTGGTATTAAAAAATAAAGAAATTATGTGCCAACGCTACCCTTCGAAACTTACATTAAATCAAAGTTAATGTTAATATATTTAGCTCAATCATATGTATTGATTTAAAAATAAATAAAGTCATAATATGTGATCATTACATTAATCCCTACATCCACAATTTTTATGCTGCTGCTATAGGCCAAACAAGACACAAAATTTTTACAATCATATAACAACCATCTAATATGGTAATATTCAATATATAATTTTTAAATTTTTTTTGGCTTGTATTTATTGTAGTTATTCAAAACATTTATAGAAATTACGGTAAACAATACCATGAAAATCAAGTTGTAATGATTTAAATCTACATTTAAGCAATACACTATTCCGGTACGCTTCGCTCCTCCTTGGCATGCTTTTTGTGATACAATTTTATCATTTAATAAAATTTAAAGTTTGTTAAACCTTTTGACGAGTTTTTTTAATTAAAACTTATATTATATACTTAACATTATAAGAAAATTAATATATGAATTTATAGAGACTACCACATCCTCGGGATACCTATACATCTTATTTTTTATTTGAGAGCTTTTAAGTTGCATTAGTTCTTAAGAAATTTTTATCTTCAACTATGGAGTTTTTGATTAGTTATTGCCAAAAATACTTAAGACTGTTTGCTGTAATAATTCTTATTTTTTCAGTGTTAACATACCATGCACAAACAGTTGAGTTTGGTAAAAAAATCATTTTGCTAAAAATAAAAACACATTTAACTTTTGGTAAATTAATATGAGTTACTAAAGAAAAATAGTTCTAATAAAAAAGTTTATTATTATGTTTATCTATACATTTTGTTGCAAAGGCACGCTCAGTGGTTAACACAAAAGTCTACATCTCACATAGAAAACAAAACTTATTGAATTAATTTTTTTTAACCAACAAAATTTGAATATTTCCATATTTTTTTTCTTCCCCAATTCATTTCTATTTTGTTTAAAATCACATGGTTTTTGGTAATCAATTTTATTTATATTTTGGCTTGTATATCAAGTACCAGTTATTAGTGGTAATTTACCTTTAAAAACTATTTCACTTCAATTTGAAAAGCTGTCAATGACATGGTAGCCAAATAAATCATGATTTAAAATTTTACGGTTTCATTATTTTTTCTTTTTTCAAGTCATAGGCACACTTATTTTTTTTTAATTTGTATTTAGGATATTTACAGCTCTGTTGGATTGGTTAAAAATTATTTTCTTATGTGTTATTATAGTAATGCCACAATAAGC
>MINK01188331.1:0-14532 GCA_001735545.1 Phormia regina
CTATCAGGAAACTGAGATGCGCGATTGTTTTTATTATTATTTTTTTATCAAGGTAGAAACTGATTAGATTCGATTTTTTTTATTTAAAATGGACTTGTTATATTATCTTTAACATAAGCACGAAATGCAATTTCATCCTAATATGTATTATAAAAATGAAGTGATTGATTTCAAATTAAAAAAGATATTTTATTTTGTATTTTTACATATTTTGTATTGGTACCCAAACAATATCCTCGACAAATATGTTATAAAGAGATGGTGGGAAGATCATAATATATTCAATTATTGACAAAAATTCATACCACTAAACTGACTAATAAATGACACCATTTACAGATAATATCTTGTCAATTGCACGAACACCAAGTGGAAGTTTCGTAATCCTCTACGATAACGACATGGCATTTTTTGGTTACAATGAGTAGGTAAAACATCTGTATCTTCTTATGCCTTCTTCCACAGATTCTATCCGAAATCTATCGTTTGGGAAGCTATTAATTTTTTCATAACCTTTTTTATTATAATAAATTTTATTAAATAAATAAATAAATAAATAAATAAATAAATAAATAAATAAATAAATAAATAAATAAATAGAAAATTTTAATGAGGAAAAAAATTCATCCATTAAACAAATTCGTTGATAGTGTAAACATATTATTAAACAAGTATTGAAACCACAAATTATTAGAAGTGTCAGATTTTATTTTTATCTATATGTATGTATCTGCATAACACACCAACCGTCATCATGTGTATTGAATACCAAATAAATCACAGGAAAAAAAACTGGCTTCATTAATATTATAACCCATTGAAAGAATGTTAAATGTTGTTGGTTGCATTCAAACGATCACACATAATACTATTTATTTGAATTGAAAAAAGAAAGAAAAAAAGTCACAATAAAAACCCGTCTGTAAAGTTTAAATTCATGCTAAATAATTGATATACTGGCAACTCTGTATGTTATATGCAAAAAGGGGAGAGAAATAGCAAAAAAGTTATAAATTATTTGTTTATATTTATTTTTTATCTTCTTTATTCTCAGTTGATAAGAAACACTCTCTTTTTCTCACTATTTTGTTTTTGGTTTTTTGTTATTTATTGTATTTTCTTTTTCAAAGTCATCGTTGAAAAATGGACAGTGTAATTGAAAATGAAAACGAAATTGTTTTTTTAGTTTTTTTATTATTTACTTTTCAATGCAAGTGATGGGAGAGAAAGGTGACGATGACGTTTTGATTAAGGTGACCTTAACTATTTCGTGTAATATTAGTTTATTATCTTTACCGTTTTCTAAATGCATAATCACACTAGACAAATATTTGACCAAATTTGCATGAGTAGTAGTTTTATAAAAACTTGTTTATCATTATTTGATCTTACAAAGTTTTTGTAAAATATAACAGAGTCCAGCAAGATTTTATAAAACAACAGCTGGATTAATTATAAGTAAAAAATATAGAAATGGAGAAATTAGACAATAAAAATATTTGACTAGTCTAGACATACCTTTAGTAATTTTATCGAAATGTGTTTTCAGCTTTCCAATATTAGTAATGTTTTTTATTTTTTGTGCAATCAAAAAAAAATGTATTAAAATTGTTTTCTTTTTCATATTCATTTTAAACAGGATGGGAAACAACTTAATGTCGTATTGATTCCAATATATTTCTTGACTAAATATCCTTAATAAATTAAAAGGCTGATGTGATGTGATTATTAATCAATAAAAATTAAGCTTTTTATCGATCGATCGATTTTTTTTTCACCATATTATTTCGGAATATATTTTAAGTGACACGCCCATTTTAAAATGTTTTCTTCCCATATATTTCTGGATATATGCTTTTTTGAAACTTTTGCATACTCAAGATAGTCAACTTTGATACCCAGAAGCACATGATGGCGAAAATAATATTGTTCTAAAGGTTAGGGTTGTATGTCTAAGAAACTGTTATAGTGACAGGTCAGAAAATTTAACTAATAAGAGAAAGTATTTTTTGAAATTTAAATTAGGTTTTTTGTGAGCAATTTGGAATGCGAAGCGCAACGGGCATTGGTTCTCATAAATATTTTTTATAAATAAACAAAATAAATGAACTTCTGCTCAACGAGCTCCAAATCACGAAAGGTACAAACCATCATATGAAATTTTAAGCGTATATTTTTAATGGGATTTACATATGTCCCATTAAAAATATACGCAAGTTGCGAAATATCCTAATCAATGACTGATGTAGAATACAAATCATGGAATTAATTTATTTTCGTTAAGTGTAATGTCCTATGTAAAAAGATATCTGTCGAGCTTGTTGAGTGCATGCTATCGAACTTACAAAACTAAATGTTCACGGTAAAAGATTTAATCACGAACTTCAGACAATGAAAGAGCGTTGGAAGTGAATGTAGAACTCATATATGATGGCAGACTACTACTGGAGTTTGAAACGGATTCTACTTAGGGTTAATTTAATGAAATCTTACACAGAAAAAAATATTTCAAATTATTTTTTAATAAAATTATTAACTAACTTTGTGTGGGAATTTAATTATTTTACTTTCTAACTGCTTTAAGATTATATTTTAAATAAATTGACAGCACTTAAAAAAATAAAGAAAAATGGAACATTTGTCTATAAAAATATAGAAAAGATATAAATTTTTAAAAATTCTCGTCTCATTATGTGTATTTAAGAATAAACAGAAATGATAAAATTAATCATTGTAGTTTTTAATATCATTTTTAACATTGGACTAAAATCAATTAATATAAGGAATTTCGTAATTTAAATCGATTTTTACTTTTTTTTTTGTATTAAAACATCATTTGATAGTATTCGATAAATATTATTTCTTGTCAAAATCATAATGACCTTTGCACTGTAGTTCACCGATAGAAAATCACGGGATTTTCGGGATAAGGAAATTCCGAATCGCTGGATTGAACGAAAAAATACCTCGAATTTGAATTTCGGGATTTATTGCCATAAATACAATACAAAAATGAGAGAATTGCCTATGTGTACCAAGATTCGGAAAGGGGCCAATTATGGACCTATACTTGTATTAAATGGAAAATAAAAACATACTATTGCAGAATATTACGTCGAATCATTGAAAATCGTCAGTTTGACGATAAAAAATTAAAAAAATCGTCAATTTAGTTTTCGAAAATCGTCAGAAAAATCGTACATATAAAATCTCAAGTTTTTAAGGAGCATTAATATAAATATAAATATAATATCTATTAAAAATTTCATTCGTAACTAAATAAACAATAATAACAATAATAACCCTACTGGATTATTGTAAGTTTATATAAGTGATTTTCAAAAGATAGGTTTATATGAGGACTATGATTAGTTTTGCGTTAATAATAGCTGCCTTATTAAAATATCGTTGCGATCATAACCAAAATAAATAAACTTGTTCCTTGTGCCAAAATAATTATTCGTGCCGAATTTCTGCAAGATATATTTAAAAGTGCGACATGTACATTATTCACGCTGGCGGTCCCAAAAAAATTTTCTGATCGCTATAATCATCAACAAAAACGCATAATATCGCAACTACTTATGTTTTACGTGAAAAAAAAACATATTGTATTTTCAGTTTTGGTTTTTAATATTTTGCAAAACAAAATAATGAAATATTTCTTAAATTTACATGTTTTAAATATTTTCAGAAATCGTCAATTTTAGAAGAAAAATAGTCAAATCGTCATTTTGCAATTTTTGAGACAAAAAATCGTCAAATGATATAAAAATGATAAATCGTCAAATCTGGCAGCCGTGCCTTTTTTATAATATTATATTTTTATCATTTTAGATAAAATTATGAAATAAACATAAATTGTTATTTTTTATCATTTATAAAAAAAAAAATCATCATTTTTCAGTAAGGTAATTATCACCTCGGCAATAAAGTGATAATGTCTCATTGAAATCATATAGAAGAAATTAACGTAATACATACTTTTTTTTGGAAATTTTAACTTTAACTTTTATTTGGAAATTTTAAATAATATTACTAATTATCTAAAATGATGTATCATGCAAATTTTACATGCTTCATGATGTGATGATATAACTGCAAATTTCTTTAACAGTAATATTTTTATTATTATTACATCTTCCTGATGATTATCTGACGTTATCTTTTTTCACATAGATCTAGAAATTTTGCTTAATTTTATTTACATAATTTTGTAATAATTTTGCCTATATATATTCATATTGCGGAAGTTTCACCCCTCGGGATACATCTAAACAATAAGAAATCAATACGTCTTATTGTTTCGATGTATCCCGAGAGAAGAAACTTCCGCAATATGAATATATGTAGGCATGTAAATAAAATTATTTTTCTTATATAAAAAATGTGTTCTCATTTAAAAAATAAATCCTGAAAAATCCCGGGATTTGAAATTATAATATAGCGAAAGAACTAATAATTTAAAAAATACTTCTTTCGGGTTGGAAATAACGAAAGGAAATCCTATGATCACATCTATAAATTATCAGCTAAACATTACTGTTTTCAAAACTTTATTGTTGGTATTGAAACTAAAGCTAAGTATACACGGTTGTCAGATTTGACAATGTTGGCAGAAAAATGTTCAGAAAATATCTAACAACCGTGTAAACTTACAATTTATGTCTTGCAACGTTGTTAGAAAAAGCATTGTCAGTAAATTGTAACACAATAATATTGTTAGACATCTGGCTGTTAGACATTTTTCTGACAACATTGTCAGATCTGACAACCGTGTATACGTAGCTTAAGGACATGAAATTATAGAAATAGTTCATTTGGGCCAACGCATAATTTAATCGATATCAAGTTACATGTTCTTTGAGTTAATGTAAAACAAATACATTGCAATATTAAAAATTTCCTCGTATGGTTTCATAGAGACAATGTATAGATTCATTCAAATTAATTGTCATTGTATTTGTGTATCTTTTGCCAATTATTCAAAAACCTTTTGAAGTATAATAAAATTTAACTTTTTTTGGAAACGTAAAGCAGTTTCAGTATAGGTTTCTGAACTATCCTAGTCTTAGTACATACTACTTCTGTCTTAAACAAATTCTTAGCGAAATCTTTTTTCATGTTGGTCACCTTAAATCCCCAAGTATTTGTAGTGCATTGTAGCCTGCATTAATGCTAAATGATGACGACCTGTTGTATGAGTAAGTGTTATTTTTTTCGAACATATTTTTCTATGGCTTGTCTAGTGCGATGTGTTTTTTGTTTGGATGTCTCGTACACATGACCATATCAGAGTTCTGCTAGTTACTCGCAATTCAATGGGGAAAAATTTAAAAAAAAATAATAAACAAAACAAAGTACAACAAAACGAACAACAAAAAAAGTAAATAAAGCTTCACAAACGAAGATATCACTGGGTACGAATAGCAAACGTTTGTTATTGTTTGCATTTGGTGCAATAAAGACGTGCAACAAGTGAAATAAATATATAAATTTTTCTCACTACCGTGCGATTAAATTTTATTAATGATCAAACTGTAGAGACTGGAAGAAGTGAACGAAATTTTCGTGAAAATCTATATTATATGGAAAATTTAGAGTTTAATCGGTTGATTTAGTTTTATTAGAGTAACAAATAATTTCGAATACAGTGTAAAACCAAAGTGACTGATATATAGTGTATGAATGTGTTTTAGTGATAAACTGAATGATAAAAGGAAATGCTTAATTAATTTATAAAACTTTAGCAGAGATAAAGCACAACAGGAAATTTAATAAGATTCCAACCAGAAATTCAATTGTGTGGAATTATTTGTTTTGTACTTGCTGTTTTTTAAGTGCTGTGGCAGCTATTAAAAGGCCAATTAATGGTAAAGAAAACAAAAACGATTATAATTGAAATCATAGAAAAAAAAACATATACAAATTATTAACTTTTTTTAAAATAAAACAAATTCTTGCATTTATAATTAAATGTTAAGAATCAATAAGAATGAAAAACATGCATAAATGTTTAAAAACCACCAACAAAAAGTAAACAACCTCATAAAACAGAACAAGCGAGTAATGCAGATTAAATTTTAAGTGTAGGTAGTAATACAAGTGTGTCTTTAATGTTTATAGTGCACTCTACACTTAAAAGTTGTAGTATAAATGATTACAGATAGTGTGTGAAGATAAAAAAATATTATTTTGATATTAATTTTTACCAATCTATATGATTAATTTTAAGTAAAAAAAAAGATTAAAAGCAGATAAGGAAAAAGCAGAATAAGAACTAATGCACAATGGGTCTAAGTGCAAAATAAATGGTATGCATAGATCTCTGAAACCACTGAACAGATTTAGATGAAACTTGGAATATCGGTAGATGAGGAGTTAGACTTTAAGGATATTTTTATCTGGAGTATATAACTGGAGCATGGACGGCACTCAAAGGTGGAAAAAATATTGGGACTTATAACTTTTGTAAATATAAAAGGATTTGAAATATTTGTACTGTTTTGAATTCTTCCAAGCAAGATTTTGGAAGATTTTTTAAAATTAAAAAATACGCTCAAATTCTCCATAATTGTCTACGTTAAGCTAAGGAAAAAAAATGGTTCTTAATTCTTTAACAAGAAAAATTGTTCAAGTCAAAAATTTTAAAATAAGACACCAAAATGACAGAAAAGTAGCATTAAATATTTAATTTGCTTTAAAAATTTTGTTAACAAAGTTTAATATTTGTTGACATTTTATGAAAGACCGGACCTCAAAAAACATGCAAGTGTAATTTTTGAAAGTACTGAAGGATCACACTACAGTGATTAGAAATGTTAAATTTGAGATGAAAAAATCAACTTTTTGAGTTAAAAACAATAATTTGTTAATTTTAATACTTCTGTTAATTAAATTAGAAAGTTTAATATATTTTTAAAGGTTTTGGAAAAAAAATTATAATAACTTACTGGTAAATTTAGTCACACAAGGCAATTTTCCGAAAATACCCATATTTTCAATAGTAAAAAGTTTGTCTCCTACAATTATATAATTAAATTGTATATATTTCTCGGATATTTACATTTACTGAAGCATTTTAAAAATATTCAGGTTAAAATTTGTTAAATTAAATAATAATTTTGTTATAGATAGTTTTAAAGAAGACATAATTTCCTTTAAAATGATATATAATATGATTAGTTTGTGTTTGTAACCTTTCTCATAAATATATTTGGAATTAACAAAAGAAATTAATGTTTTGAAACCGCCTTACCGCACTGTCTTACCCTATACACTGCAATAACCAAAAAATAGCAGGAAACATGAAATTTCAGATTTTTCCCATTTTGTTCAATTAAAATTGTTTTACTATAATCGTAATAATACAACAAAGAAATGTACATGAAAAATAATACTGGTAATACATATTTCATACATTTGAACATATAATTTTTTTTAATCTTTGTTCCCTATTTATTACCTAGTCTAAACTAAGTATACCTAATATTTAAGAATATTTTATCATATACGGTATCTTACTAATCAATGCTACTAATTGTTATACATTTTTCTGTATTTTAATAAAATATATTTATGGCGCCGGTTTCTATTTGTTGTTCCCTTTGTTTTTAGTGTGATTTTTACGAATAAATTTCAATGTATTTCTATTTCTCTAACTAACAAAATAGATTTTCCTTCTTTCTTTAAAAGAAAATCAAAAGCATTGTTTAGTTTATATTGCTATAGTTAAATGTGTTTTGGCTACTTTATGAATTTGTGTAGCTTTTGTTTACATAGTTTATCGCTTAAAAATTTAAACTGACACCGCGGCCAAACAGCCAGTCAAATACAAATGATTGTAGTAGACGTACGAACACCTACACTGTGTTTGAGGTTTTGTGAAGTGAAGAACAAAAAAAAAAAAAACAAAAAGTAATAATAAATCAACAAAGAAATAAACGAAATCATAAAAGTGAGAATAAATTTAGGTGCTCAAATATTTAATGATGCCATATTGGTGAATAACAAATTTTTTATATTTGCGGGTAAAGGAATTACTAAAACGAAAGGAATTAAATTCAATAAATTTTCTAAGGTATTTATAGATAATTAATTACAAAAAAGAAATATTATGTATGTTTTTCTGTGCAATTAAAAAATGTACACGAGCGTCACTATAGCGGTGCTCGTGCTGCAGCTACAGACTCCATTTAACAATATTCTGAAAGTCTAACTCTCTATCGATGTTTCATGTTTCATCTAAATCGGTTTAGTGGTTTCGAAGTTCCAGACTTATTACCTTTTATTTTGCATTTGGCCCACTGTGCATCGTTATTCATTTAAAAAATAATAGGATAGGTGTCTGATATATTTTTTATAGAAAAAACGGATGAAAATAATTTGGTACTTTTTTGGAACACTACATATCTTTTTACACAGTAAGAATAGAAATAAATTGTACATCAAATTAGTATCTTATCTAAAATTGGTGAAAACTAGTTTCGTTCTTTTTAAAAATCCAAACATTTAGGGGAAAAATCGTAACTGATTTTGGTACTTTTTTCACAAAATATTATTATTTTTTTTAATATGAATTTTAACCCAGGAAAATTTAGAAATGCATTAGAATACAATACTTGTTGCATCCAATGGAAATAAAATATACCAAAAAGGGATAAGATTTGAAATAAAATGTTATTAACATTTGGAACCATTTTAAATTATATGAAACCTAGAACATAGATACCCACTTCAAGCACATTTGTGCTGAGGGCCTCACACATATTTTTATTCTCTTTAATTTAGTCTTCGTTGAGACATCGACGCGTATAAATGCATATATAGTCCTTAGTTAATTAGAATTCACAAGAGGGTATTTTGTGGTACATTTTTTATTCTTCTAATAGTTGTTTTTGAAATTTTCTATAATATGAAACCTAGAAACATGAAATTAAAGATACATGGCTCTATGTGGTACTTTTCGTTCTTCCAATGGTACCTTTTGAATTTTATATAATACTTTACCTAGAAACATAAAATATATTAGGTTGATCATAAATATATGAAATTAGACTGCGGGATATTGGTAGCAATTGGTGCAATAGTACTGATCCTTTAGTACCAGTTGAGTACCAATTGACGCCTAATAGCCACCAAAGTTTCTGCTAGGTACAAAGGGACACCTTACAGTCATCAAAGTTTCAGTTGAGAACCAGTTTAACCAGTAAGAGCTAATGAACAATTAGCAACTCACGCGCAATCTGTGGCTGAGTGATAAGTGGTTAATTCTATAAAACATGAGATAAATAAAAGTAACCTGGGTTCGAGTCGGGATGCCGCCATCGATATTAACAAAAAATATAAATTGTAAATATCTAAAAAATATATACAAAACTAAAACAATTTCCTATTTGTTTTTACAAAATTGTATTATATTTATTAATACTGAATATGGTTAGTTCTGTGACCTGTCCCAAAAAAGGCAAATTTCTCTCTCCTACGCCAGCGCCATGTTAAAGGGACAGGTCCAGCTCATACAAAGTGTTAGTGTTAGAACTGGAACCAATATCTGTTTTTTTTTTTTGGATCAATCCCGAGACATGTTCCCTCTAGGGTAATTATATGTTAATGAGAATCCACTAAAGTGGATAATATTATTCTTCTAATGGTACTTTTTTAAATTTCTACAATATTGTACGTAGAAGCATGAAATTATAGATAGGACCATAGGTGGGTATGAATTCAAGAGGTGGAAATTTTGGTACTTTTTCGATCTTTTAATGGTAATTTTTTTAGAAGTTCTTTATAGGAATGTGTCAAATATTGATATTAAATACTATTAGGATATTCTTATATCCGTTCCCTGATTATATGTGTTTACAGCTTGCACATATAACCTGATTTGTAAAATTTTTTATATCTTGACTGAACCCTATACCATAACATTTACCAATCCCATATATTTATGGATCAGTCTAATACATATGCATTAATTTTAAATGCAAAATTTATTTATTTTTGTAAACAATTTTTATTTAATGCAGAATTTTGTATGAAATAATTATTTAAAATAAAAACGAGGTTATCTTATATAGATTCAAGATGCATTAAAAATGCTCTAATATTTAAATTGATTTTTTTTATATAAATATTGTTTGGACATTTTCTGCTAGAGCTTATTCGGGAATGTTAATGATAAATACATATATAGATGAAAGATCAGTCTTTTTCTGCGGCTGATAGGTTATTTTAATATTTGCAATTTGGAATTTATATTAAAAATATTAGTATGTTTCTAAATCATAAAAATACATAACTAATCAAAAATATTAATAAGTCTGGTAACATCTACCTAATTATTTATTAGTTATGCAAATTTTTGACGTGTGGTCAATGGCTCTTTGTTTTCATTCATAATATGCGTGTATGTACGTATATACATAAGTTTATTCAAACATACATATTATATATAAAACAATACACCCAGTAGCAAACAATTTAAATACCCCCCCTCTACACTTGGTAACAAAAAATGAAGATGTTTATTTATTATTTTTACGTTTAGTTAATGATATTGAAAAATTATGAAAATATGTTCGTATATAAAACAATGAAATTATAACAAAATACTTGACTTAAGTAGATACATATATATGTATGTATGTATGTATGTATGTATGTATGTATGTATGTATGTATGTATGTATGTATGTATGTATGTATAAATAAATAAGTATACTCATATCTAGCTATTATTACTTTTCTTTTTTTTTTTTTGTTGTAAAATACTTATGTACACATTTGCTTAGAAAAAGAAACTGATTAAAAATGCGGATGTTGGAGACAGTTTTTAAATTACAAGTGATTTGTTAGCAAATATATGCAATAAAAATAATTGAAGTGATTGCAATTTACAACAAAATGTCATTTTTTTTTTAAATGCATACGTAGTTTAATCTTAGGAAACTTTGTTATAAAGCTAAATTACTTACATACTTAGTTTAACATAAGAAAACTTTATTAAATGTAAGCAAATTTACTTTATTATTAAATATATTTAATCTTTGGATTTTGCTCTTAAATGATTCTTAATAGAAGTGTGTTATTAATTGTGTCATAAATTATATTAAATACTTACAGAAAAGCTATTAAACAAAGAAAAATTTATTTAATTATTATTTTTATTTTATATATTTTTTGTTTATTTGTGCGTTATTTGCCATGAAATAAATGCATTTAAGGTTAACATCTAAAATATTAAAAATACAATTGAATTTGAAATATTTTACACTAAAAACATATCAAAACAATTAAATATTTCTTTTATCTCTTCTCTTTTTCTCTCTATCTCTCTAAATATAAACAAAGAAATTTATATCTAAAAAAAAAACGATCAAAACAAAAAACAGCTGTTTTTTTGTTGAAACAAAAAGCAAAAAATAATAATAACTCTCTTGCAAAGTGTAAACAATTTTATTGAGCATAAGACGATAAAACTAAGCACTTAAAAGTGTAAATAAACAAAGTTTGGAATGTAGGTAATATGGTCGCTTGTGGGGTCACTCTATTCTACAAAAATGTTTTAGTGTGTATAACTCATATATTTCACAACTAACGATTATATTATATTTTTATTATCTTTCTTCAATTCATTTAATGAGTGTCAATTTTCCCTTCCAAAACGTGAAATCAGAAAATGGTTCCTGTGATTCCAGACATTTTCGGATTTAATATCTCCGATTTCAATATATATACAGATATAATGTATTCCAATTGTTACTCAACAAACTTTCTTAGTAGACTCTTCCTGGTCCAAAAATATAACGTTTCAAAAATGAAAAACCGGCTGAATTTTTTCTAAAAGTAATCGCACTATATTGAAAATATACATTACATAATTCTTATTAGTATTTCATTTAATAGCTAAACACATTAATTTTAAAATTAGGATTAAAATATGTTCAAAGTTCAAAGGTCATTAATGATTAAAATTTAATATATCAAAAACAGCATTTTAAAATTCGTAAGAAACAAGTAAATTGATAATTTAAATTTACTCTATATTTGTGCAAAATTTCGGAGGTCCAACCTCTTTTGGTTCAGGAGTTATGAAGCAAAATACGATAAGAAGCTAACATTTTTCTATATACAGTTAGGGACAAAACTATTTGTACACCCCATGCATTTAGTATATCTTCAATAATTTATAAAGAATAAAAAATTATTATTTGTAGTTTTAATACAGGTNNTTCCTATACCCAGCTTAAAGTATACCCTTCGACTCAGAAACGGTCGACTCCGTCTGGTTGGCTGGCTGGCTGTCCATGTAAAGCTTGTGCGCAAAGTACACGTCGCAATTTTAGAGATAATTTGTTGAAACTTGTTATATATGATTTTGATTTTGGTCATGATCGGCCCATTATTTCACCTAGCCCCCATACAAATGTTCTGCCGAAATGAAGTTTTAACAACCAAACATACCTTAAAAATTAAAATATTTTAATGAAATATTTTAAATAATTTAACATATGCAAGCATAAATCTATGTGCCAAATTTCATGAAGATAGGTCCATAATTTACCATAGTCCCCATATGAACCACTCTTTCGAAATCGAAAAATGTGCATAAATCTCATAAAAATGTTAATATTAATTTAATAATCGACACATAATGTTATATAAGTATAAGTCCATAATTGACCATAGCTCCCATATAAGACTCAATTTGGGGAATCACCAAAAAGTGCATAAATACATGTGAATCTTAGTATCGACGAAAATCACTTTAACGTGCATAAATCTCATAAAAATGTTAATATTAATTTAATAATCGACATATATAACATTATAAGTATAAATGACCCTGAAAAATTTCATGATGATCAGTCCATAATTGACCATAGTTCTCATATAAGACCCAATTTGGGGAATCACCAAAAAGTGCATAAATACATGTGAATCTTAGTATCGACGTAATATTCTGCAATAGTATGTTTTTATTTTCCACTTAATACAGGTATAAGTCCATAATTTGCTCCTTCCCAAATTTTGGTACACATAGGCAATGGCGTAGGGTATCTTATGGTCGGTCTTGACCGACTATATCTTCTTCTCTCACTAAATAGCTATCAAAAATGGAACATTTATTGGAATCATCCGACTTTGCACGATCGCTGGTTTTCACGTTAAGGTTCTTATTTACTCTTCTGAATATTATTTTTTCACTGAGACACTTTATTTAACATAATGCGACATTGAAAGATTAAAATTTTATAAATTCTTGAACTTGTCACAATATTATTTCCGTTGGATCCTGCAAGGATAATAAGGTTAAGAACATTACAATATATTTATAACAAGATATAATTCTTACACAGAAAATACGAAAAAGCTATATTAAAAATACTGATTTATTAAACTTTAATTTGAATAACATTTATAGTATTATGCCTAAAGTCCAATTTTCTGAAACAGATAGGTGATAGATCTATTAAGAAAGGCCCTATATTATCTATNTTNAGTNTCTAAATAANTATTAATTAGATNAAATTTTATAAAGANCATTATTTATATGTCTAATTTATATTACTAAAACAATTCGATTAACCGAGTAATTCGGCATTAATCGGTTATTAACCGATAAACTTGAAACCCCGAATAATTATTTGTCAAATAAACCGAATAATCTGAATCCCCGATTAATTGGATACCCTAATAAAAAACTTTAAATATGTTAGAGATTTTATAAATTTTTATTCGTTCACCTTTTAATATAAAGTTAATGAATTTAATTATGACCTTACCCAATATTAAAAGCTTATTTTCAAAATGAATTGTTTCCAAAATTTGTTTATCTTAACTGGAATTTACTTTAAAAGTAATAAAGAAATATGCGATTATTTTTAGAATTGTTACACTTAATCAAATTTATATTAAATATTATATATTAATTATATATTAAATATTATAACCGATATCTATAAAGCATAGCTAAGCTAAATTTCTTAAACTTGTATACAAAACCGTTTATTAACTTAAATATAACAAATGTAATTAAAATAACTTACAGTAGGTATGAAGCTTCATTAAACTTAAAGGGGAATTCATTTTCTATTTTTAAACTTTGCAAATTGTCTACGTACGAAAACCCTAACATGAAGTTTATTACCAGAGGGTATTATAATCATGTAATATATGAATATAATAACACAGGTCAACACCAAAAAAGTATATGGAAAATCTTGTTGCAGATATTATAGGTATTGTCGTCCCAATCGCCAAGAATATTTCGGTTTTTTTTCCATCACGTCACATTTTAAACCCATTGAGGAGCAATGCAAATTTTATTCTCTGAGGAGATTTTTAGGTTATAAAATTTTATGGGTAATAGCTAGAGGAAATCAGTTTGTCATGTTTTATAGCCAACATATGGAGTTAAAAAAATATAGTACTATTCAAGTCTCTAACTGGCACCCAATAGCCTCTAGAACAGGGGTTCTCACAATATCTTGGTTCGCGACCCCTTTTTGACATTGCAATGGATTCGCG
>MINK01188332.1:0-28462 GCA_001735545.1 Phormia regina
AAAAAATTTACATGGGAATACAAAAACAATTTGACAGTAACGCGAGGTGCGTCGATGAAAAAATTGTAAAACAGCTGTTCTTACAAAGTATACTTTCTAATTATACTATGTAAGTTAAGGAAATTCAAACGCTGGGTAATTTGTATTTTTGTGATAGTTCATTTTATAAGAAAGTAGTTTAAAGAAATCTTATCACAACAGTTTCTTAACATTTCTTACAATAATATTTTTGTCTACCCGTGAGATAATTCTCTGAAAGAGCGAATTGTAACCTCCTATGTAATAAAAATATTGCAATTTAAGCAGAAAATTCTAACATTGTGGTTTAATATCATCTCATCTTTATTAGAGACTACCCATGACATACGTATATTGGCAACTGCTTAAAAATGTTAACTAGTGTCTATATTTGACAATTTTAAATCAGTTGCACAAAAACAACACTATGGTGAATTGTTTACTGTTTTTATAAACACCATCAAAAAGATGGGGGTATATTGATTTTATCATTCTGTGTGTAACATGTAGAAAAAATCTCTTAAAAGTGGATCTAGCTATGTCCGTCCTCAAACATTTTTATTAGGAGCACTCATTATATGTATTTTTTTTATTTTTTGTAGTTGTTAATTAATTTTTTGTTGTTAATTAATTATTTACTATAAATTTAGAATTATTAATTTTTACTATTTTTTTACTTTAAGGATTTTTAAATACCAAACGTTTTTTTGACTCAACTCTTCCTCTCACAAACAAACTGAATATCAAGTCAACATTTTCCTTCAAATAAACTTCAACTCGAAATTTTGTATCCGGTATATAGGGTGGGAAACTTTCAGGATCAATTTTTAGTTGTTTTACAATAATTTCAGTATACTGTTAATAACAATAAATTATATATTACAATAAATTCCAACACTTCAACAACATAATATGTGTTACCTTAACCACTGGACATTTTTCCGGTAAATTTGAATACTTTTTAAATTCTTTGCGTACAATTTGTAAAATATTAAATGTATCCTTATCCTGCAGGAAGAGACAACCATCGACATTGGTAAAATTAACCAAAACGAAATCTTTTTCATTTGGCCTCTCATTGATAATCAAAAAATCTAATTTAGGCCTTACGAGTTCCGCATTAAAACGCAGGTGCATATTGAAAACTTCCTGATTACGTTTCATCTTGACAATTGTACAATTCAGAAAATCGGTCATATTATTGACTTGTTTACATTCAGTCGAATCAAAGCGAAATGTAAAAGAACGCTATATTAGTTTTGTAAAAGAAAATAATAAAAAAATATTTCAGATTTATAGCAACATTTTGTATTTCTTTTTAAAACTCGTTACCCAAGCTAGGCCAAATTCGCTTGAAATAATTATTAGAGTTATTGAAAAAATCCATGTTAACATTTTACGTTGTTCGTATATACTAAATTTTTTGGATTTTAGTGTTTGATTTGATATTTTAATTGTGTTGAAAAATACTCATTAAAATTTTATTAAATGACTTTTAATTAAAGATTATTTTATTACAAATTTCAAAACAAATTAATAGATTATAAATGGTTGGTTTATGTTTTATATATCGTTCACCCTATAAGAATTCAGCAAATATAAGCTGGTCTAAGAGGTTAATTTAGGTCACTACACTTCATTGGTATAGTAGATATTACACTGGTACAATAGATTTAACTTAATACAACATTTCAATTCTAACTAACTGAACTCTAACTCACTTCATTCAATCGTTTATTGTTCCTGTCAAGTCTAGCCGTACTATTTAATACCCTATAATATTCTGTATGCACTGTAAAATTCGGGGAAAAGTGCTATATGCATTAAACCCCCATTCAGAGGTTTTAAAATGGTTCTTTCTTCAGTTATCTAAGGCCTATTTCGTTGAATTGTAATTTGTTTAAAGGTTTATATGGACGCACGAATACAGTTAAATCGACCCAAAATATATACTAATATTCTTGGTATTATAGACATTAGCACAATCGCATAATATCCCAACGCATATGGTGATGTAGAGTATAACAATTATAAATCAATTTATTAAACGTTGAAATTGAAATTAATTGAATTGATAATGATAAATCTTTTGTATTATTACTATTTCATACAATTTTAAATATTTAATAGTTAATAATGCGCAAAAAAAATGCAGAAATATTTATTGGTGAATGAATAGGAAATTACGCAATTTATATTGTCGCCAAAAGTTTTGCCAAATGTTAATAACTATGAATGTAGTTATTATTATTCTCGACCCTAAAATACTCTACATTAATGGTTATTCAATGAAAGTAAGTACATCTTGTAATATTTATACTTTACATGGTGTTTATAGTAGACAAATTTTTATCAAGACAAGAGTCAAAAATCAGTACGAATCTATACAACGGAGCCTTATTATTTTTGTTTGTTATAGCTGTCAAACTACCATATTGCGGTTTTTCTACAACTGTTGCCTTCCAAAAATTTATGTTCTTTTTTACGTTTGTCTTTAAAATTATCTGACACTATGTTACTTCGAGACACTATGTTACTTCGAGTCTATATTAGAGAAATATAGACGTCAAATTTTTTACTTATAGCATAATAAACCATGTAAAAAGTAATAACAACATTATTTTATCAATGAACGTCAAGATAAAGGTTTCAGAGTCTACATTAGACACATTTTTATCCTGATAACAAATTCTTTAGACTCGGTGTAAAATAACCGTATTTAAACATAAATCCTCACTCGTGGTCTTCATTAACATAAAACATTTAATATTAAAACTATGAGCGCTTAACATAATGTTAATTTTAAATTTTTTGATCTTTAAACACAAAGCAAAAGTTAAAAAAGAACATGTTTAAGCATAGAAAAAATTAAGGTAAACCGACTTTATTTATCAGTAGCATAATGTTAGTGTTAATATTAAATATTTTATGTTAGATGAAATAATGAATCGTTGATAACAGTTTTCAATAGATTTTGTCCTCGTGCCAAAATAACTATTTGTGCAAAATTTCTTCTAGTCTGTTAATTCGACTCACGAAGTGGTTCTGAGTCAAACGGTACGGTAGGGGTGAGATGATCTTTTGTGTGCGTTACAAACATCAGCACAAACGCATAATACCCCAATCACCTATGGTAGGGTATAACAAAAATTAATATGAAAACATTGAAATTTGTGCAGACGATTTTATCATGATCTCTAGTGAAGACTACCCGTTAACTAGCCACATATTGTTATTAATGTAAAATCAGCTCGAGAGATATTTGTATTGTGACAAGAAATGAAACGTTGACGGAACTATCGCAATTTTGTGTTTATATCAGCATATATGGAAACACGTAGATAAATTTCGATTATAACAAATCACTTTTTTGCTTCCTAGTAGTTTCACGTAAATGTAGATCGTTCAATTTGATGTCAGTATTAATTTTTCGGATGTTTAATCTCATTAATATCAAATTGAACGTTCTATATTTATCATTAACATGATGTTAGTGTTAATGTTAAATATGTTAGGTGAAGACTAAAGCTGATCGTTTATTTTTTGTGTATCTAATAGTCTTCACGTAACATATTTAACATTCACACTAACATCATGTTAATGATAAATATAGAACGTTCAATTAGAGTCATGTCGAATTAGAGTCATTTTTAGTGATGAATTTCGATACTATTTTTCCCAAAATTCTAACAAAATATTCTATCCAAATTATTACTAATATATAGAAAAAATATGTTCAATTTTCCTATCCAAGAAGTGTCACTGTTCGGGAAGAAGTGTGCAGCAGTTCTTATACTNNGTAAGTAAAGTTATTGGCGAACTAGAAGCACCCTTTGCTCCTAAATCAGTTTTCTGCTGATATCTGTGATACAAACGCATGTATGACAACGAAATTTTGTCCAAAATTTGAAATCAAAAAACTCCCATGTGAGGTGAGACCAGTTCAAAGACCATTGTAAACTCGAAAACAAACAATGTCCGTAGTCCGCCCACTTTACCGCCTACCTCCCATATAGGCAAAATACTAGAAATTTTCTGTTGATATCTATTAAATAAAAGAATGTGCGATAACGAAATTTTGTACGTACAGTTTGAGGGTCGATATAAAATTGGAAACCATAAATGAGCTTAATTCGCCCACTTTACGGCCCACCTAACATAAAATGTAAAATTTTATAAACTCGATGTTGGTTATAATAGATTCGGCCTAGCCCAGGCGCGGATCTAGCTCAAGCTTTTGGAGGAGGAAAATAGAATGATTTTCACAACAATTTCCTCAAATTTTATGATTTAGAACAAATTTTCCATTAAGAGTTTTAATTTTGGGGGAGGATATTTCCCGTTTTCCCTCCCCGTGGACCCGCGCCTGGCCTAGCCGAATATAACATACACACTTGTTCAATTTAATTTTAATTTAACTAGTTAAATTGGCAAATGTAAACGGGGTATAAAGCTCTATAAAATGCTAGACGAGTATTATTATTATTATTATTACATTAAATTATTATCTTGAATAAAATTTGTTCAAATAAATGATTAAATATCCTTACGCTATTCAATATATGAAATTGAAAAAAGATTCGACTGGGCCGAATCTTTGATACCCTTTATCATCGTTGACGTGGATGTTGTAAAAAGTACAATAATATCATTTTTAACGTCCCTGCGTTTTGGCCGATATCTGGGATATAATATGAAGAAAGATTTTGAATTGTTTGTGCAAAAACGAAGTCGCTATCTTGTATAGGAGCCTAGAAAACCGACAACAAATACGATTTATAGGAGTATATTCGGTTTTTTGCCGATATCTAAGTTATTTTGCTCATTTTTATTAGCGTTCTTACATTGGATTTTCCCTATAATTTGATATAAAAAACTTATATATCCGATAACTGGNGCTTTCTAAAAACTGNTTTCAACAGNCAGNCGNACATCTTTATATCAACATCCTTATCAATAAGGATTCAGAATATGTATACTTTTTGGGTTCTTAGATGAATATAGTAGAAATTACAAACGAAAACGCGTATAACTAGTAGGGGATACAAAATGCAACAATAAAAAATCCAAAATTTTTACATTAAGTCTGTGCAGGGACTTAATGTAAAATAACATTAAAGTGTCTCATGTATAAAGTTGAAAATGTACCCCTCTAGAAATCAAGAATGCCATGTTCTTATATGATTCCCAAATTATTACATCTCAATCATTAGATAAATTTCTGTTATAAAAAAATTAACTTTAAAATATTATAGTGACATACCATGACCTTGAATATTAAATACGTTTAAATAATTGTTATGTCTCTTTTTAGTCACGGAATATTAAGACTTTTATACCTTTTTTTATCATATTTTCTTTGTTTAAATATTTAATTTTATATATTTCAGACAGTTTTCAATTACTATTTAAGATAACATGTAATTAACCCATTAAAAGCCAGAGGATCAATTTTATGCATTTAGTTCTCGAAAGGTTTAATTAAATGAAATAATTGAATCAAAATATTCTTGAATTGAGTTTAAAACATATCAATCTTTAATTTTAGCCAAGGACCGTAACAGTTATGACTTTTATAATAAAAGTCCGCAGTTATTTTCTGATTTTTATTTCTTAACTTAGGTGTGTCTACCTTTATATGCATCCAAAATTTTACCTAAGTTCTACATTTCATCGCGCTAGCTCCAGGCGTCCGGTCTGTGAAATGAATAATACTTTTGGCGTTTCTTAATAACTAATTTTAAAGATGATAAAAGTCAAAAATTAACTTTTATTCTGCACAAAAAAATAAAATCAAAAAATAACTTATTTCTGCTCGAAAAAATAAAATCAAAAATTTAAAAGCACAAAAAGAAAATCAAACAAATAAAAAGCACAATAATGAATATAAACACATTATACGATATTTCGTTATAACTGCTTTTTTGTTTCAAAATTTAAAAATAACTGTTATTTACAGTCCCTGATTTTAGTGAGATACATTTTCCAATACAAATCAAGGCACTTTAATATACATATATTAAATACATATATATTGTCAGCAAAAATGCAAAGGGCCTTATCCACATTTTTATTTTTTACTTTATTAGGTAATTTATTGAATATTTCAATTATTCCAGTAATGAATGCAAATAATAAGAAACGACTCCAATCGTTTCTAAAAATCGTAATTTAAAATCATTTTTAAAGCCATTAATATACAATTTTTATTGAAAGAATTTTGGATTGATTATTAATTGAATTTTTAAGTGATTACGACCTTTTTGCATTTTACGTGACGAAGTAAATCTACATATAATTTAATATTTTTAATGTCACGGTTGATATAGTTAATCGATTTAATTTTTTAACGCAACAATAACAACTAAAAATCATTAGCATTCGAACAAAAACATTAGAAATATTAACGATGAAATTTTTGTTGCACTTAACGATATTATTAACAATAAATAATTTTGCAAAATCCTGGGTAAATTAAGTTTGCAATAACAAAAAAATAATAATAATATTAAAATAATATTAATTTTAATAAAAATATATAATTGAAATACATATTTATATAACTTTTTTAAGCGTCCCTTTACACTGCGCATGACAGAAGGAAACTGTTTCACCAATAGTTCCATTATTTCTCATCTAAATTGTTCTGTTACGGATACGGGCATTAATAAGGGAGGACTTAATTTCAATTTAATATTCCTTGAGGATGTAGATAAACCTACACTGGATGTTTTAATAGCTTTGAGACGTATAGCACAACCGGATTTTGTTTTATTAGATATGACTGGACTTAATGCTTGTAATTTTTTCGAAAATCGTGATTTATTACAAATGCTAAAACTAATTAGAGACGAAATTCATGCATATTCAGAAAATTTTCCAACAGAGTGTCCTATTAGAAAGGTGAGTGTGTGATTTATAAAATATTTTAGATTTTAAAAAATATTCATAATTACAATTACAATCTTTTTCGAAAGTACCAAAAATTAATAGTCAATATTTCTTTTTTTAATATAAATTATTTTACAATACAATGAAAAAAAGTTTTTATGTAAATTTAAGAATTTAGTTCACTTGAATTAAGTTAATAATAATTAGGAATAATTTCTTAAATATTAAAACTCTTTTCTATATAAATCGAAAGTCAATAAGACTTCAATAAATTGTTTAAATGTTATTTACATTTGTAAAGAAATTTTTGAAATTGGAATCATTCAATAAAAGAAACTCTGTTTAATAAAATTACGTACATACATATGTATGTCCTGTAAAATGATATCAAATTTGTGCAAATTTCTAAACATTATTTCCTTACAAATTTTTCTTGCTTATATTTTCCATTTTAACTATTTTTATTTATGTAGACAATTTTTAAATACATGAACTTTTATTTTCTGAGTATTTTTAAGAGACTAAAGCCGTCCTTGGAATTTTCGATGATAAAGATGATAAAATTAAGTTGCAAGGGAGAATAAAAAATTTAATAATTTTTATTAAATTTGAGTCATTTTTGAAATTTTTAAAAACTTTGAACAAATTGGAAATCTTCATTATAAAATATAAGAATGAAACTATAAGTTCCATTCATTTCTAATAAATATTTTTAGATGAATTTTCACACTGTATTGCTAATTTAAGAAATTCGATATTAAGTTCGAAGCTTTAAATTATAGTTAAATTCCATCGTAAAGAAGATTTATAAAGATAATTAAAGAAAAAGTTGTATATAGTTCAAACTTTTTATAAAGCCAAACTTTCTTGCACTGTTTAAATATATTTAAACAAATTCAAAATTGTAATAATTGTAAAAAAAATTATTTTCATTTTCAGAATACCCGGGTCAATGTAAAAAACATGTACTTCAAGGCTGATAATTTACCCAGCTATATGCCTGAATGTAATTTTTCTTTAAAAATGAAACTTTGGTCACTAAAGCAAAAACTCGTAGACCTAACCATATTAGGCTCAATTGAAAATAAAATTAAGATACGCACTAAAACACCAAAGAAAAAAAATTAATAAAAAACAAAACTGATAAAGGTTAAGTTAAATTAAAAATAAATTAAACATTTGTAGTGTGTTTTTGGGTTTTTTAATTAATTTTGTTATTTTTTTCGATTTTTTTAATTTTTGTTTTGTTTCTTTAATAAATTAAAATAAATCATTACACAAACATAAAAATAGAAGAATAAAATAACTGATGATTGTGACAGCAATAAAATAATAATAAGAGCAGAAAAAGTAGAGAATAGATTAGAAAAGAACTTTTAGCTGGTTTGGTGACTTTACAATAAAATATATTTTGTATTTTTTATAAATTTTATGTTTTTTATTTATTTACGAAATAAAACTTGTATAGTTTGTTGCCAGTAGTTTAAAGAGTAAGTAGACATTCTTTTCATATGCAAGCTGTTGTTTGTTATTGGATTTTAAACTTTTTTGTGTGAGTGTGTACAAGAGACTACAGCCAACATAAAAGAAATTATGTTGTTCATTGTTCTACAAAGACACATTAAAACTTTTATGTTTAGCAGAAAAAATTTACAAGCCAGCTAAAATAATTCTAGGATCTTCAACGGCAGCCTTAATTTTACGCAAGAACATAACAGCCTCACGACCATCAATCAATCGGTGATCGTAAGTAAGAGCTACATACATCATGGGACGAATGACAACCTATAAAAAGTAATATTTAATAAATTATCTTAAATTTTTTTTAATATATTAAAGATAATTACCTGTCCCTTAATAGCAACGGGTCTCTCAAAGATACCGTGCATACCCAAGATAGCACTTTGTGGTGGATTAATAATAGGTGTACCCATAAGAGAACCGAAAACACCACCATTACTAATGGTAAAGGTACCACCATCCATATCTTCAACAGCAATAGCACCCTTGCGAGCCTTGTCACCCAAAGCGGCCATAGCAATTTCAATGTCGGCATAGTTCATGCTTTCAACATTTCTGATGACAGGCACAACCAAACCCTTGGGTGTAGCAACGGCTACAGAAATATCAACATAATCACGATACACGATTTCCTAAGAGACAAAAAAGTTATAAAATTTAGAATTAATAAAATTAAATTATAAAAAAAAAATAATTATTTTGTATTAAATTTAGAAATAAGAAAAATATTTAGCATAGAGAAGAATATAGAGAAAACATTTTCTTATCAGCATTCTCACGCAAATAGATTTCTTCTCACGCAAATAGATTTCTTCTCACAAAATAATAATAAAAATAAATAAATCACTAAACAAAACTTGTTTAAAACGTTTGCTATTTAATTATACGCATAAATAGAAGAAGTAAACGTAAAATAGAGCAAAAACAGAATAAACAAAAAAGCAAATAAAAAAAATGATAAAAAATAGGAAATGAAGAGCTGACTCATGATCAGCACGATTTAAATTTTTTGGAAATAAAACTGACGTCACAAGTCAGCAGACCTAAAAAGGCAAAATGTTTGTATAGGTATGTTTTTCATAAAATATTAACCAAATTGCGCAAAGCAAAATCTATACTGTATGACTTTGTTAGAATATATAATGAAGAAATAAATGAAACAATCTCTTAATAGTTAAAACGACCAAATGAAAGAAATGGTTACGTAGGCAAACAAAATATGATCATATACATTTTTTAAACAAGTAAATAACAAATGCTGTTAATTATATATATGAATATCTTAGTTTGTGTTTGCTTTATATAAAAAAGAACTATTTGCTTAAAACAAACATGTTAATTTCTGAGATAAAGTTATCAAAACGATAAAAAACATAACATAGCGACCGAATTTAAAATAAAAATTAAAAATTTCTTTTAGAATTCCCTTGAATAATACGAAGGAAAATTTAATAGGTATTAATTTAATAATTTTTTGAAAAATTATTATGATCAATTACCGTTTTGCTTGCGTAATTATGATTATTAAAACTTTTATAAAAAATGATATATTTAAGGAACTTTAAATATTTAATTATGATAGATTAATTAGTTAAAATAATTTGTTATAATAGTATTGTTAATGAAAAGAAAAATATATTTTGGTTGAAAACTGTGCTATTTAGTTTAAAATTTTTAGAAACATTTAAATTTTAAATCAAATTCGGTTTGGCTTTACAACACTTTCTCAACAAACGCAATAAAATGGGTTTATATATTCGATTTCAGTTTATAATTTAAATATTTTCTTTCTAAATTTATTTAAGAACATAAAAAATAAATTTGAAACAGATATATTAATTCTTTCAATTTATTTCAGTTGAAATTTGAAAGTTAGAATTTCTTTGAAATTTTGTTTTCAATCTAATTCTGTTGAAGAATCCATAAACGCACTAATTATAATAACTTTCTTTACTTTCAGACTACAAAATTAACCCTTTTGCAACACAATTCTTTAATTTTCTAAGTTTCGTAAATTTATTAATTTTACTTTGATTAATGTCATAATAAAGTTTTTAAATTAAATATCAAATGTATACTTACGGCACCATCAATAACCGCATTTACAACGGGTTGATCTTGCAAGGCATAGGCAGCAGCTTTAGTAAAGATGGACATGAAACCAATCTTAATACCATATTTCTTTTGGAAGGCTTCCAAATGTTCCTTACGGAAAGCCATAGCACCACTAAAAAAAAAGAGGAAAAAGGATGAAATTAATTGTATTTAATGTAAATGTAAAACGAAATGAAAATACGTTTTGCAATTTTATTTGTTGTTTTCAGTGCAAACTACGCAACGAATTTTCGTTTCGTTTTATATTACTTTTCGTTTTACAAAATAAGGCTATTAACTTTCAACATATACAAATTAAAAATTAACCATAACTTCCTTACCTCATATCAATTTCATTGAATGTTGTCAACATGGCATTAACATTTTGAGCTTCCTTCAAACGAGCGGCAATCTTTTGACGCATACGATTCATTTTAACACGTTGTTCGGTACGTGTACCAGTGATTTGACGTGAATAATCAGATGGTGGCACCTTAACTTGTGGTGGAACTATACCAGGAGCACGGGGAATAGATGCCGATGGAATTGAAGCTGCTGGAGCGGCTGGTGGTGGTGGTGGGGGACGTGGAGCAGCTGGTGGTGGTGGAGGAGCCGCTGCAGCAGGTTTGGCTGCTGGTGGTGGTGGTGGGGGAGCAGCTGCAGCAGGTTTGGCTGCTGGTGGTGGAGGTGGTGGTGGAGGTGTATCAGCTTTAGGTGCAGCAGCAGGGGCAGCACCAGCATCAGCTTTCTCCAGTTTGAACAAAGCTTGACCAGCCTTTACGGTATCACCATCGCTGACCAAAATTTCCTTAATAATACCACCAAAGGGAGCTGGTACACCGACAGTGGTCTTGTCGGTTTCAATTTCCATAACAGTTTGATCGACCTTGACATAGTCACCAACCTTGCAAGTGAATCTGGAAAAAAATTACCGTAAATTTTAAATTAAAAACTTTACATTTTCTTTTACTTTCACAAAAATTCTTAATAATGGAAACATGTAAATAAACTGTTTTTAAATATAACGATATTTAGAACAATAAATTTACTTTTTTTATATTTTAAATCTCTTAAGATTTATCTTATTTTAAAAATATAGCAAAAGTTATGTTTTTAAACCTTGAAGATTTGTGAGCGGAATTTTTTATTTAATCTAATCATTTGAATTATTATGTTTATGATAATAATGCTGTGAAATCCACCAAGCCCACCACTTTATTATCAATTATTATTTTAACATTCAATTGGTGGTAACTGGTAACAAAAATAAAAAAATAATTTTGGAAACAATATTTCTTTTTTACTTTAACACTCTTAATAACAATTGTTTTATGGAATTATTATCTATTTATAAGTACATACTTGTAATAAAATCTAGTGAAAGTGATTTGTAAAACTAATAAATTACTATTTAAAAAACACATAAACATCATACGTTGTTTTGCATATTGAACGTCTAAACTAAGCTATTAAATATGTATAAAAAACCGGCCGCCGTCGATAACCCAAACAAATTTAGATTTGATACTGAATTAATTAGAAAAATGTTTGTGTCTGATGTTTCAAATGATTCATTCAAAGAAGCTTTAATTTATTTTTCATATACATACATATGCATTAAGGTATTAAAATTTAAAATTTATATTTTGTATTAAATACGATAGTATGTATAAGTAATATCTCTTATAATTTTATAATTCAAGCAATTGCGAATTTTAATAAGGTCACGTTCTATTTAGTATGTATGTATATCAAATTCTTTAGTGTCAAGTATGTATGTACAATAAATATAAAAAAATTTCAAAAATTATGCACTTAAATACATACATATCATATTTTTTTCTAAATTCTATTTTCATAAATAACGCGTTTATTAAAGGAAATATAATACTTTTTATGATATATAAAACAAAATATCTTTAAATTGTTGCCAAAATTACCCTCCTACAAAAATTTGGAAGATAACTTCCTAGATAATATTTGGAAGATATCTTCTTTTGTTATTTGGAAGAAAATCATCAAAGCTATATTTTTATAAATTATTATCGGCATTAAGAAAACTAGGTAACAAAAACACAAAATTATATTTTTTGTTATTTATAAAGTAAATTTTATCATCAAAATATTGCCCGTTTTCAGTAAGGTATATAAATATATTAATTTTTGGTGTATTTCTTTCTAAAATGTTTTGATATAGACAATTCCTTGTAAAGATAAAAAACATAAATACCGATCAAAATCAAAAACTGTCAATTTTTAAATTTCTCAACATCTTAAATCACCCAGCAAAAAATAATCGTAGTCGTTCTTTACAAACAACATCTAAATCACATCCAAATATACTAATGTTTTTTTCAGCTCATCTTGTAGCTATTTTTAACATCATTAATAAACATCTGCATTAAAAGTANNTTAAAAGTACTTCCATAATGTAATTTTATTTAACCTTTTAACATTACATTTTAGTTTGTAGAATAAGTCAAAGTAAAAAGTCCTTTTTTGAACTAAAAATCAAATAGTGGTAAGATAATGTTTTCCAGATTTCTGTGGCAAACGGTATTTTCGATTTGTATTTACTTCAATTAGTAATTATTTAAAAATATAGTTACGGACTTTTACACAATATTAAAAATTCAAAGCTTTGCAAGTGTATTTTTAATTTCTACAATAATATCTTTTATTAAATCAGATATTTTACAATTTTAAAGAACTATTTTTTTATTACATCCTAGATGTAAAACATTCTGAGTTATGAAAATTTTTTTAAAAACCGTCCAATTGTTGCATTTTTTATAGCATCTGAAACGAATATTACATCAAATCAAAAGTTGTCAAAAATGCACAACATCCCACCAGTAACACGCTAATGTAAAATTCATAGGTTTTTCACTTGAATTTGAAGTAAAGCTAGTTACTAGTTGTGGTGATTTTATAACATCTTTTTCCTCACTTTTTTTGCTGGGTATTGATACCGCATATTAAACTCTTGAGTTTTAAACGCAATACAAGAATTTAAAACATCAAGAATGTTAATGGANNCATAATGTAATTTTATTTAACTTTTTAACATTACATTTTAGTTTGTACAATAAGTCAAAGTAAAAAGTCCTTTTTCGAACTAAAAATCAAATAGTGGTAAGATAATGTTTTCCAGATTTCTGTGGAATGCGGTATTTTCGATTTGTATTTACTTCAATTAGTAATTATTTAAACAAATAGTTATGGAACTTTACACAATATTAAAAATTCAAAGCTTTGCAAGTGTATTTTTAATTTCTACAATAATATCGTTTATTAAATCAGATATTTTACAATTTTAAAGAACTATTTTTTTTATTACATCCTAGATGTAAAACATTCTGAGTTATGAAAAATTTTTTAAAAACGATCCAATTGTTGCATTTTTAATAGCATCTGAAACGAATATTACATCAAATCAAAAGTTGTCAAAAATGCACAACATCCCACCAGTAACACGCTAATGTTAAATTCATAGGTTTTTCACCTGAATTTGAAGCTGGTTATTAGTTATGGTGAATTTATAACATCTTTTTCCTCACTTTTTTTGCTGGGTATTGATACCGCATATGAAACTCTTGAGTTTTAAACGCAATACAAGAATTTAAAACATCAAGAATGTTAATGGAGTTTTTAACAGGATATACATATTCCTTTCCAAAAACAAAGAAGCTAAGATGATTTTAACCGCTTTAGATTATACTTATCCTAAACTTATAAGATATATATTCTTGTTTTTATATATTATATTTTTCATTATTAAAATATAGTTGACATTTTTCCATAGTTATGTCATTCGTTCTTCGAAAGGTATTTCATTGTAATAACTTTAAAAGTTCCCAGAGGAATGAATAAATTAATTTCATAATTGAACTATATTAATAATCATAAAAATAATCCAAGGCATATCTAATTTGTCTTTGTTTACTTAAGAACTCGTGAAATGTTTAGATCACACTTTCACATGCTAGAATGTTAACAAATTGAGAGCAATTCAAAATTGTTTATGACTTGAGGGGAATTTTTTTATTTTTCATAGATGGTGTTAATTAAGGAGTAAAATTTTAAGTTTATATTTATTTCAAATTTTAATGTTTCGAAGTAAAAGATTTGACCAATTACACATTTCTTTTGTATTGTTGTACTTTTGTAAAAAAGGCTTTAAAGAAACCACTAAAAAAACGTAAACAAATGAATTAAAACTATTTTACGAAATACGTAATTTCATGATACTAGTCGATATGGATAAGAGAAAACGATAGAACTGTTGTATATTGACAAATAGTATGTACTAGTTGAAAAAGTTCCGCAATTTATTGTTATACTTAAACTTTTTCACAAGCATAAAAACTTAAGCATCGAAATCCTTTAAGCGTTTCAAAGTCGAGGACGAAAAATGTCTTAAAAGAAACGTTTATCAATGTTTTTGCCGATTTGAATATACATACATACCTACAAATTGTCAACAACCTAGTATAATCTCTTTTTGATTAGAATTTAAAATCGAGTTTTTAATTTTAACAAATTATAATTATTTATAATAAGCTATGTACATATGTATATCGAAATTAAATCAATTAACAAAAAACAATTTTAAAAATAATAAAAACCGTTTTAAATACTGTTCGAGTTTTGCTAAAAACCGGGTAGCGAAACACAACAAAAAAGTACAAAACAATAAAAGCTGTAAAAGCCAATGACCCACTTACGGGACCTTGGTTAAAAAGCAACACACGTTTGATATAAAACAATTTACGGATAAAAGAATCAACATAAAATAAATCAAAAAAAGAGATTTGAAAGTATAAAGTATAAAACAAAATGAAACTAATAATAAAAATTAATGTACAACGAATTCAAGATAAGACTTACTTAACATCACCTTCCGATACGGAATCAGCAAAAGGGGGTACTTTAATTGTTTCCAAATTCCACATACTAACGGAGGTGTGGAAACTTTTGCTGGCCATAACGCTCAATGGTCTGAAAATTAAGAAAAAAATATTTTCACAAAAACAAATTACATATAATTTCATTTTAATATTTACCTGCTAGCAGTAACGCCTGTTTGGGCATCAGCAAAGAGTTGAGCTTGGACTGTAGCTAATCTGGCATATTGACGTACTACATTGGCACTTTTGACCTGAGAAAAAAAAACAACAACAACATTAATAACAAAATTTGGCAACAATATTAAAGAAGATAAAATTTATGATAAACAATTCACTTCTGCAGCAGTCACTTTAAAAAAAAAGTAAAAATCAATGATTGCACAACACTTTAAATAAGAAAATTTATTTTTACTTTAAAATATGAAAAAAAAACAAATGTTGCTGTTTTTTATAGAACTAAACAGTCACGTGAATCATACATATTGCTTAAGCAATTGCCAGCAGCTACTTTTTGGATATCCATTGGTTTTGTTTTAAGAATATCACTTTTCCACATTACATAATACATTGGATGCTTAGCTTTTTTCATTTTTACTTTTCGACTTTAACAACTACACCTTTACTAATAGGTGATAGTGTGTAAACAACACAACCCTCCACCCCCTCTAATGGACACACCCTCCTTTAGATAATTCCATTGCTTCATAATCCAGACATTTGTGTCCATTTTTCATTACTTACTTCTTGGCTACGAGCCGCTTGCATACCCAGGCTGAGCACATTACGCGGTAAACGTCGCGACGTTATCGATATTATTCCGGACATTTTATTTTATTTATTTTATTTTATTTTTACGTGTATTTGTTTCGTTCGTTTCTTTGATATATTATTTTTTTCTTAAAACAATTTAGAAAAGTTTCCAAATTTTCGTTTTTGTCAAATTCTTTCACTTTTTTTTCCTTTTCAGGTCGACATGCGACCAGCAGCACCAATGAACGTTTCCGACGTGAGAGTAATAATGTGAAGTTTGAAAAAAATTGACAATTTTTCGGGGAACTGTCAAATTGAAAATAGAAAATTTGACAATGTGGGAGAGCACATAACGATAAATGTCAAAATGTACTAAAATCATAAGAGGGTTGATAGGAAATTTAGAAAATAAATCATAAAAGGCATAGAGTAACATATAGAGACGAAATTCTCGATTGACAATTAAACAAAATAGTTGTTTTATAAAAAATTTGTTTTTATTTTCGTTTGACAATAAAAAAATGTATTTTGTTGTTGCATGAGTTAGATTTTTGACAACCGACTTATGTTTTTGACAATTAGTTTCGTCTCTTGTTACTCTTTGATAAAAGGCTTTATGAAAAACGAGTCATATTCTAAAAAACAGACACAAATTTACTTATTTCTTTTATATATTTCATATATATTTCTCGATTCGAGTTGTTTGACAATTTAACACACAAAAAACTTATTAAATTTCCGTACAGGGAAGACATTTTTAGTATTGAAAGTACATAGAAATTTGTTGAAAAGGAAATTTGTAGAAATTTCCAAAAACAAAATTATGTATATGTGAACAATGATGTTAAATATTATTCCCCAGTTTTTATAAGACAAATGAAAAAATTGACTTGTCAAAATGTATGGAAAACAACATACATATATTTTGACGAGAAAAATTTTCCGTTTGTCTTATAAAAACAAGGGATATGTTTACATACGTGGGCTTTTGACTTTTTTTCGAAAAGCACAATGAGTTTAAACAACACTGTTCACATATAATTTTTATTAAGTTTTTCCTTGTGGCTTTTTTTTCGTTTGCCAAAATACTTTTAAGAATTTTTTATTTAAATAAAAATTTAATTTTAATTTTAAAAATAAAATTTTTAATCAAATGGAATTTATAAACAAATATAAATTTCATTCATAATTTTGAATTTTTGGTCCTTACAAGTTTCTTTCTAAAATTTATTTGTACTAAAAGTACTAAAAATTTCTTCCCTGTACGGAAATTTAATATGTTTTTTGTGTATTAAAAAATTAAACAACTCGAATCCATATCTTTTTGCTTTTCAATGAAAAAACAATTCAATTTGTTTCTGTTTTGTATAAAAAACGACTCGTTTTTTATAAAACCTTTATATGTGAACATAGCATAAACTCATTATGTATAATTAATTTGATAAAATAATTTAATTAAAATGTTAACCGAATAGCTATTTTAAGTTTTATTAATATAAACAATTTCGCTATTGAATTCCATTTCCATTTTTTGTGTAGCAGAAAATGTTTGTAATTAAAAAATTTCGAAAAAAGGAAAAGTTAAAGCTTCGCTATTACAAATTTAGGAACCCCTACACAATTCAAAAAAAATTGTTTATTTCACAAAAAACAGGAAATTAGAAATCATTTTTTGTACTATTTATTGAGATTCAGTTAAACTGTGTTTGATTTTTTCTTTTGGCTTTTTTTTGCCAAACTATTTTCACAAATTTTTAATTGTAATAAAAATTTCACACACTAACACTTTCTAATTAAAAAAATAAATTTTTAAATTAATTTTTACAAATTTTTGTATTTGTAAATTTCCATATGAAATAGTTACTAAGCCTTTATCAAGCATACATTATATTTTTTTGAATACGGTTGTAAATGTTTTTTTGCCTATGAAATATATTAAAAAGTAAATCAATTTGTTTCGTTTTTCTTTGCCTTTATATGTGAATGCAACATTATTTATATTGGAAGTTTTTTTCTAATAGGAAACTTAATTTTTACGTTTTCCAACACTACTATTGGCTGTGTTCATAACATTTCTTTGTTTTTATTTGTACTAATTTTTTTTTTTTGATATTTCAAACAGCTGTAATTGACAATTATTTTAAACGCCGCCGAAACATTACGAAACGTGAGTAGATCCAGAGAAATTTTTAAGAAAATGTTAATTTTCTTAATAAAATACCAATAAATGTAAATATATTTCCAACAAATTAATACAGGACTATAAAAATATGTCAGTTCAATATCAAAGATTCTTAAAAGTACTCGAAAAGTGGCCAGCAGAGAAATCAAAAGTCGGCAGGTAAACAAACTAGTTCTTTATCATTTAATTCTATTTAAAACCATTATCATAATGTATTTAAATCATTAACCCCACCATATAGGCATAATACTCTATAACACTTTAAGATCGATATCATTTCATTGTAACAAAATACTTTTTTACACATGATACATGACCATATATCATTTCCCTTTTGCTTTTTGATAACTTTCCTTATAGATCTGGGTAACTTGAGCTGGGTTTTATCGGTTAAGTTTTATATTCCACTTTTAATTAATGTTGTTATTGTTCTATAGTATAAATGAGGGGGAAGAGATTGTGTAAACATAATATATATGTTGAAAAGACATACAACAAATTGATTTTAATGTTTTTAACCAAATAAATATGTATGACTTTTATCCAATATTGTTTAGTAACTTGTGGTATTTAGCGTGTTTCAGTTGTCTTTAAATTTGTTTTGTTTAATCTTTAAAATTTGTTGTAAAAATAAGAATTTAGTGTTGTGCATATAATTAGTATTTTATACAATTTTTTTAAGTTTGTGAATTTAATTGTGCAATTCTTTTTAAAACTAAATCAAAAATGTCTTCCAAATATGCCTATCAATTAATTGGCGAAGAACACCATTTTGGTACTGGACAAGAGTAAGTTTTATTAGATGGAAAAAATATATATATTTTAATGAAAAATATCACTCCAACCGTTTAAATTTAGAGAATATTTTTTAGTTGTTAAATTTTGAAAAAAGTTCCATTGATCTATTATTCAAAAAGAGTATTTAAAAAACACGTGGTTATGAGTTTTGCAAATTATATTATATTTGAATATGGTACAAAATTTTATATACAAATTTATACCATTTCAATTTGTGAATATAGTTTTATTAACATAACGAAAAATGGTATTACAAAAGCTATACCTTATTTACATTATAAATTGATTCATTATATATTGCATAATTCATTAGGTTTAATAATTCAGAATTTCAAAAATTATGTTTGAACCTTTTAATTTTTGATAACTATTGGAAATGATCTAGATGGAAATAGTTCACAGAGTTGATAGTCTGTGATGCTAAGATCAATTTAACTATTATCAAATCATTTGAAATTTTTAAAATATATAATATCGTTCCCGCGCTGACTGAAGTACCTGCACACCTGCTCAAAATAAAAGATACGCCTACGTTAGCATTATGTAAAACATACAAAAACACACGATTTCGTTCATTAAGCAATGAAAATATATATATTTTACATATAGACCTATGAACCTAACTATATAAAGTAAATCAAAATTAAGGCGAAGTAAACAGAATTTTTAAACAAAATAAAAAATTTTTAATTTTTGGCGAAAATTTGAATATTCTGTGTGATTACGTGTTATTGGTGAAATGTCGAATTATAAGTATTTTATGTTTTTGGTGAAATTTTAATTTTTTATAATTTTTTTTCGAAATTATACTGAATTTATTTTTTATTTTTTTATTTTATTTTTTGCAAACGTTTTTCTTGAAAGAGTTTATTGTTTATTTAAATTTCTATAATTTGCCTTTTTCATAACATTTTTAAATTTATCAAGGCTTTACAGATTTTTTTTTTTTAAAGTAGAAAATTGCAATAAAAAAGCAACAATGTAGTCAGAAAAGCCTGCTTCGTTTTATGCATACTTTTAGTGAGAATATGCCTTTTCGTATGTGATTTTTAACAATGTTTTTACGTTACTTTGTATCTAAACCCAGCTCTGGTATCTTATCATATTAATTCACAAACTAAAACCATTTTTTTTTTTTCATATTTAACTCCATCATATCACATATTATTATAATTTTCTCATATTCTAACATCATTAACCTCTGAACAAAGTGTAATTTCAATTAACGAATAATAAAAACTACAATTTTATAAAATCTCATCATCAGGGATCTTGGTGAGCAAATTCGTAAACATATAAAACAATTAACAAATCCAGCCAATCTAACACAAGAAGCTAACGAAAAAATCACCAAACAAATTGACTCACTAGAAAGGTTGGCCAACAATATCTACGGTCGTAAATATCAACGTATCTATCAATCTACTGCCACTGGTCTCACGGCCCAGCAGTGTAATCAAGTGTTGTCCTCTGAGTTCTTGCAATATTTAAACGAAGACAAAAAGAAGAAATAATTAATTAAATAAAACGTTTCATTTTAGTATATAATTTCACAAAAACAAAATGTTTCGCCAAAAATTAATAAAATCTTATTGTACTGCGAGCTCAGCAGGAACCTCAAATGCCTTCACAAATCCTCCTCACATACCTGTATTATGTCAAGAGGCCATTAGTTATTTAAAACCTTCGTCAAAGCAAACCTTTATTGATATGACATTTGGTGCAGGCGGCCATACTAGTCAACTATTGGAACAACATCAAGATATTAAAGTGTTTGCTTTGGATCGTGATCCTGTGGCTTATGATTTAGCTAAGAGTATGAGTACGAAATATCAGGGAAGATTAATACCACTATTAGGCAAGTTTTCCGATTTACCAAAACTTTTAAAAGAACATCATGTGGGCCGACATAGTATAGATGGTATATTATTCGATTTTGGATGTTCGTCTATGCAGTTTGATGAAGCTGATCGAGGTTTTTCTATATCGAAAAATGGTCCTTTAGATATGCGTATGGATCGTGGTATGAGTAAAAATTCGGAACAAATTACAGCTGCTGATGTTTTGGCCAGAGCCGAAGAAGCCGATCTTGTGAAAATCTTACGCGTCTATGGTGAGGAGAAGGCGGCAAAAAAAATTGCTCGCGCTATTGTTGAGGCTAGAGCTGCATTTTACAAAATCGAAACTACCAAACAGTTAGCAGATCTAGTGGCCTCTTGTTTAAGTGATACCCCTTTTAGAATGGATAAAATGCAACGCCCCACACATGTGGCTACTAAGACTTTTCAGGCTCTGCGTATTTTTGTTAATAATGAATTGAATGAAATCAATTATGGCATGATATTGGCAAATGAATATCTTAAGCCGGAAGGACGTTTAGTAGCCATAACCTTTCATTCTTTAGAGGACACCATTGTCAAACGCCATCTTAATGGCAATGTTATAGAAGGTTTAGCTAATCCTGTACCTCTTAAATATTGTGGTCATGATGTTACCCATGATAAAGAGTTGGTGGAATCATTTGTATCTACAAATTGGAAACAATTGCATAAACATGTCATAGTTCCTGATGAAGAAGAGATAACGCGTAACAGTCGAAGTCGTTCAGCTAAATTAAGAGCTGCCATTAAACTGAAGTAAAAACTTAGAGGTTTTTTTTTGGAAAATTTACATTATAGAATGTTTTTGTTGTAGTTTTAAGAAATATTATGCTTCATTTAAAGAATAAATAAAAATATGTAAGATTACATAAAATTAAAAAATAACAAACATTTTTATTTTATTTTACAATAAAAATTTAAGGTGTCAAGTCAACTAAATTGTTTCTTATACTAACCCAGCGAACAAATTTACTGGCGTTGCTGATGCAATACAACTGACGGAAGCAACATAAAGCTTCCGAAAATGCTAGATGATTTTCGAAATACACTTTCCTATACAATAGTGCTTCGGAGAAGAAAATATTTGCGTTTTATTGCTTCTAGGCGGCACATTTCGAATAAAAATCATAGATTATAAAAGCGCTTTAGCAATGATTATAATATAATTCTTACAATTACAGAGCAGACTTTTATAATAAATCATTTAATGGTTGATTTTTGTTCACTATGGTAAGAAAGAGTGTTTCTTGTGCAGAGTCCATAACTTACTGTATTGCATTTTTGAAAATCTATATATTTAAAAAAAACTAATATATCGCTTATGTAAGCAATGCTATTGCATCTAAGTAACCACCATTTTTTGCTAGAAAATTTCAAACATTTTGCTTCCTTGAGATTAACATACATTTTCTGTCGAAATTTACAATAGCAGCCGCTTAAAGGTGTGAGGATAAATAAAAACATACATATTTTATGATAGATTATATTTTTCTCATAAAGAATAATTTTCTTATCCACCATTTCATGTAACCAAATAACTGAAATCATTTTAAAATAAAGTTCATTCAATAAATTTGCAACTCTGTTAAATAAATCATGTTAAATTATGTTACAAAGCAAAAGTAATTTCAAGAAAAGTGAACTTTAATAATAAAAAGTTTTACAAATGATTAATTATTACATTACAAATATTAAATTAGAGAAAAGCATTTAATAAGCTTTTTCATTATTTCCCGCTTATTTTTACATGCAGCTGACTTTTGTGCCGACAAATAAGATATTTTTATTAGTTGATTGTTTCAAAGCTGGTATATAGTGTTAACATTTTCTTAAATTTAATTTATCGAAAATTATATACATAAATATTTAAAGGTAATTAATTGTAATATAATTATGTTAGAAAATGGTAGGGTATTCATGCCTCACCAAACGGTCCACTGTGATCCCTTAAAAGATAGAAAAGAAGAAAAACTGGATGAGAAGAGTATAAAATTATTAAAATAAGATGGAATTTAAAAGTTAAACTAATATGTACTAATTTCTTAAGAATTTAACAAAACGGAAGTAGATTGTAATAATTAAGAGGAATGTCGAATCTAAATAATGGAAGTAGATGTTTAATATATTTAAGGAATTACTAAAGTTGAAAATTTCCTTAAACACAAAACCCAAGTCAATAAAATAATTTCGAACAATAAAATTGCAAAAGTTAAAATGTTGTTTTTTGTTACTGTATGTGAGGGCGTTGTAATTTTATGTTATACATTTAAAACTAGGTACTGAAGATTCGTTTGTGACGTATCTCATTAATGTGCCCTCTTAAATAACAGAAAGCAACTAGATGCAAAACATTCATATTCATGAATGTATGCATACGATTACACAATCAAAATGGCAATGTTTCAAAGTTGAAATGAAGTTATGCTATTTTATAAAAACACAGAAAGTAAAAATAGGAAGAAAAGAATTAGGTCAATATATCTTATTTTGGAATGCATTATAAATAATAAATAATCAAAATTAATAATAAAATATACTTCTATTTTTAAAAATAGTATTTTTTTAATGAAACAAAAAATTTTTAAAATAAATATTTTGGTTTCATTCCACCACGGCTTAATTTTAAGTCATTGGGTTACCAAAGAAAATATGCTTCTTTAAATAAAACATAAAATAAATATATACTTTTATATATAGGTGGTTGGACACAAGGACGAAGACTATTTAAATTCGTTATGCTCGGGCCATTATTTCAACTAGTTACCATTTAAATTTCGTCCCGTAATAGAAGTTTAGTGGTAGTACAAAGAAGTGTTGTATAAAAGTTAGTCTTTGTGTCAAATTCCATGACGTTGTCATGTTAGTATCAAATTAACATTTTATTAGAATCAGTCCATGTTTTATTAGAATCGACGCATAATTTATTATAGATTCCATAGGAACCCCTCTTCAGGAAATTAACGCGCATAAAATCATATAAGTTTATGGAAGTCAATTAAAGAAAAGATGAGTTTAATCAATATAATACGTCCCTTATACATGGTTCTTCATTCTACAATAAAACTTATTTTTTTATGCACTTTCGCTTTCCTTACACTTAAATTTATTAAACTTGAAGTAAAAGATCAATTAGTTTTCATAATTTTTTACAGTGCATTTTGTACTCTATGCACTATCAGCAATGATTTAATGAAGAGTGTAAGAATACGTGTGATACTCATCTAGCACAATTGTGCTATGAAATTGACATCCTTAAATATAGATGTTAGTATTATCTATATGATTATTTTGTATTTGAATATTTTTAGTAAAAGTGTTGGCCCACAATTATCCGCAGGTCTAATATAAGTCCCCTTCCCACAAAAGAGTAGGGTATCATATGGTTGATCTTGTCTTTTTTTCGTTTTGTAATAGTGTAGGACAAAAAAGACTGAAAAATAAATAAAATATAAATAAATTTTTAAAATGCTAAAAGTGTTTACTAATACCCACATTAGTACCATTCAATGTACCTTTTAGCTATAGTACCATGTATTTGTTGAAAATTATCTTAACAAATTAGCAACAATTTGTTTGTAATAAACTAATAGAATCAATAAAAAAATTATATCAAATTTACGCTAACAAAAATATTTAATTTGACTGCTATAAAAATTTTGTTTAAACAAATTGAGTGGGCAGCTTTCAGACCAATTACAAGACAGCTCACGTGGGTCCAATTTAATCCCGTTGTGATATATCTTAATAGAAAATTTAAAAAAAGTGTATTTAACAGAAACAATATATTTTTTTTACTAAAATAATTGTAAAACACTTATAATATAGCTGTTTTTTAACAATCTCAGTTATAATGCATTTTATTATTATTTTAAACCACTGTACTATTATCATATCAAAAAATATGTTAACAAATTAGAATGTCTATATGTTGGTAAGTAAATATTTATTTAGCCAATTTTCATTATCAAATTTGTTTTGGTTAAAAAAAAAGTTTTGTTTTTTTTTTTTATGTAGACTTTTTTCTTTGCCTCCACAGAAAACTAGTAATAATAGGTTTTATTTAATCTCCAAAATGTCTGCTTATCAGTTAAATGAACGAAAAAAAATATTAAAAACAATAATCATTTGTGGCCAATATACAAAAATACATACAAAATTGTACAATTTATTTAATATTTTTCCAAACTTCATTGACCCTTAAACAAAAAAAAAAAAATGTATGAAAATATAATGATAATCTTCGCATGAGATTGATACCACTACATATACAGACATACGAAACAAATTAAAATCGAAAAACCAGGCCCTCATAGACAAGTGTTATGAATAATTTTATTTAATCTTAAATTGCATTTGGTGGGTAACGGTTTGAGCGATATTCTAAAATTTGAAAATATAAAATAATTAATGCTAATAAGTAATTTAAATATCTATAATAAAATCTAATAAAATTTTGTGTATTTTTTGTTAATAGTGTTGTTGATTTTTCACCAACTGCCGAAAATATGTCTCAGGCCAAATTAATATCGGGTACCCAAGTGGCCAAGTGAGTTATAAAAAATAAAGTGTTAAATGGATGTTTTTTTTAACTAAGTATTGTTTTATTTTATAATGATGTAGTGAAATACGTGAATCCTTAAAACAACAGGTTTTAGAATGGAAAAATAATTTACCTAATTTCTCGCCTGGTTTACGTATTGTCCAAGTTGGTGGTCGTGAAGATTCCAATGTTTATATTCGAATGAAAATTAAGGCAGCCCATGAAATTGGCATCGATGTGGAACATGTAAAATTGCCAAGAGATATAACAGAATTAGAATTGTTAGATAAGGTAAGTAATGACATAACTTGTTTATATTTGTGTGGTAAAAAGCACTTGTTGCTTTTTATGATTAATCGTAAATTTATAATTTTTTTGGGTGGAATTTTATATAAAATTAAATATAGAATTGTTAGTCCATGATTTCTAAGGTATACTAATTAGGTCCTTATAGAACTACAAGACGATGGATGCGGGGGCCATAAGGGACTCAGGGAAATAAAATGTATATTGCTTGCCATTTGACATGAACAAAAATGTTGAAATTTTTTGTGAAAAAAGAAGATGAATATATGTGTTTTGCGTAACTTATTACAAAAAATCATGGTTGTCATTAAAAATAATAATTATTTTGCAATGATAATTAGATAAAAGATAGAAAAAAGTTATGAGAAAAAAACAAATGTAAAGATATTTTCGAGGCTCCAACAATTCTGTCTCAATCACTTTCCAAATTTATATTTAAACAAGTATATTAAAAACCTAATCTATACTTTTAAATTAAAAAAATGGTCTTCAAATATTTTTTCTCGCACAATTTTCAATAATCTACAATTTGTGCTAAAAATTATTTCACTAATATTATAAATTGTGCTTAAAAATATTCAAAACTGATTCATTAGAAATTATAAAATTTTGTATTAATTTATAAAATTATTATCATTAGAGAATTGGATTTGAAAAATATATGTAACAGTAGAAAAGAAAATTTTACTAATGGAAAACTATGTACAAAATTCGATTGGATGCAAAATATATGTCAAATTTCATTAAAATGTCTGAAATGGATAAATAACTAACAGCTTGCTTCATTTAAGGATCAGGGAAAAATATGATTTTGCATATTCTTGGTTGCCCTGATAATTACATTTGAAAGAAATTTATGTTTTTAAATCTTTTTGACTTTTTTTTTTAGAGTGGTAAGAAATTTCTATAACTATTTAGAAATGGAAATAAACCAATAATTTCAAAAGTTCCTATAGTAAAAATGTTGATAATCTCAAAATGTTAAGTTCAAATATAATTGATAATATAGTTTATACATTTAATTGATCATAGATATAATACTTATGTATATAAAATTAATAGCGCTCGTGAAGAGATAAATACAATTAATCAATACAATTGATATGTTAACTATTTTTAAAGCTATTTTAAAATCTCGAGTATAAGTTAAATGCAGAACTTAATTTTAAATATTAGCTTTATAATGATATTTAAGTAGCACTAAATAAAACTACAGTTTAATAGCAGAAACTATATTTAAGGATTGTTTTTAAAATTAAATATTCGTACGTACATTTTATAGTAATGATTTTTTTAGATATTTCTATTACACATCTGAAATTCTAATTCTTTCCTATCTCAGATCAACTACCTTAATAATGATCCCAACGTACATGGTATCATTGTACAAATGCCTTTGGATTGTGTTAATAAAATCGATTCACACAAAGTTACTGATGCCGTATGTCCCGAAAAAGATGTTGACGGTTTGCATACCATGAACGAGGGTCGTGTATCAATTGGTGATTTAGGCGGTTTTATGCCCTGCACACCTTGGGGTTGTATTGAGTTAATTAAACGTTCGGGTGTACAAATGGCTGGTGCTAATGCTGTCGTTTTGGGTCGTAGTAAAATTGTAGGTACACCTGCAGCTGAGTTATTGAAATGGCATAATGCTACTGTAACTGTTTGTCACTCGAAAACAAAGAATATTGAAGATATTGTAAGTAAAAGAAATTAATTAATTATTTCTTAAATATTTAAATAATTACAATTTAATTTTAGTGCCGCACTGCTGATATTTTGGTGGTGGGTATTGGAGTACCAGAAATGGTTAAGGGATCTTGGATTAAGCCCGGTGCAGTGGTGATAGATTGTGGTATTAATGTTAAGCCAGGTAAGAGAGAAAAATATTAAAACTAAAAAGTTTTCCAACAAGTAAATGTAATAAGTAGCCAAAGATTTTTAAAATCATGAAATCTGTAGGAATTTATCTTTTGTATAAAAAGTAATAGAGTTGTATATGTATGGAATTAATTTTGGTATAAGTTAAATGCATGCAACTTTTACTAATGCCATAAAACAGTCAGTCGTTGTTGAGCTCTTGCAAGGAACGGTTGTGTCTTAAAAATTGCTTACCTTTTAATTAAATTATACTAGATTTTATAATTTATAAATTTGATTACTTAAAATAATTTAGGAGAAATTTATAATATATATAAATATCCAATAAAATTAATAGCTGTTTATAAAAGGTAAAATAGCTATAAACAGAGTTGGGGGTAGTGCACTGAATTTGCAGTTTCCACTAACACTTAGTGATAGTGCAAAACTAATAACTACAATCTTTACTTTTAGTGGTGAGTTAAAAAATATCAGCCTCACTCAACATAGTGGTAGTGAAAAAATATTTTTTTCCACTAAAATTAATTAGTGATAGTTAAAATTTTTTTCAGCTTAAGCCTAGTGCAACATTTTTTTTTTCTTCACTAAATACTTTAGTGCAAAAAAATAACCTTCTACTAATGTTAGTGCAACTTAAAAATTGTTCACTAAATTAAAAGAAAATTTAATATTTGTTTAAACTTTCTTC
>MINK01188333.1:0-10706 GCA_001735545.1 Phormia regina
TTCTCAGCGTTACAATATTTGCACAAACAGATAATACCCCAACCACCTTTGGTGGTGTAGGGTATAATAAAACATACACAAACAAATACATCTTATTGAAATTTCGATATGATATAAATAGACTTTGTACCAAAATTTCCAAAATCTCAAAGCGGGAAAAACATCTTTCAGACATTTACTCTTTTTCATTTAAATTGTCCCTTTATTGTTCCCATTATCTCAGATTATTATAACTTTATACTTATATGATTCTTGCAATAATTTTATTTAGAATTTTGTAAGAAATCTAGTAAATATTGAGAAGTAAAATTAGGTCTATATTAAATAAGAGAAGCTTATTACGATTAAAATCAAATGAAATACCCGAGATGGCTAAATTGGGAGGGCCATACGGGACCTCCCTGAAGCGCTAGGAATTTATGCAGCTCAAAATCAATTCTGAAACCTCCTGTCTGACCATATTGAATATTATTATAATTCCAATCGTTCGTAATGTGTCAATCGTTCTCTCGCTATGTATTTGAATTTTGTTCGATTCTTACGTTTTTATCTATATCCCATTTTTTTAGTTCAGTTTTAAACTTTTAGAAATGGTGATGGTACTTAATTGTGTTTTAAATTGATTTCTAATTAGTAGTTTTTCTAAAAACAAAAAAGTATTAAACAAATTCACTGTAGCTTCCTTAAAACAAAAAAATATTCACCTGAATTTGTTCTAAAAATGTAACCTTATCAAAAACACCAGCCATAATATGCATGTCAAATGAATTTAATTTTTATAAAATCATAAAATTATATAATTCCCATATAAAGACGACATCATCATCATCATCATTATTATAAAATAATCACAAAATAACGTTTAAATGTCAGTATTTTAGATAAACAAAAATCCCATTAAAAACAATTCAAATTGATAACAAAAAAAAAAAAAAAACAATTTATATACTCACTCACAAACACACAGACACACACACTCATACTCATACATATAATAAACTACTCTTGGCCAAAGTATTTAGTAACGGTAACAGGTAATAAATACGACTATAATTAAGAAGATAGTGATAACAATGTCTAGCATAGAACAACAGCAAATACAATTGTATGTTCAATATGTTTTTCAATGTTATTTGTTCCTTTTATTTATTTTCTATTTTTTTTTGTATTTTCTTCTGTTAGAATTGTATAATCAATAGACCAATAAGAAGACAAAAAAATATAAAATAAAATGGTAAAATAATAGATTAAATACTATTTAAACTAGTTAAATAGACAATAACAAACAAAAAAGAGTAAAATACAATGGTAAAGGAAAATAAAAAGGATATACAGAGATACACAATAACATCACGTGCGTGCGGTCTTCAATACAAATAGAGGAAACCTTTTATATGTGTATTATGATTAAATTGATACTTATATACATAGTACTTAAAGTATAAATATCTTTAAGTGTATAAGGATTTTAGAATTGATTTCTTACGCAAACAAGTGTATTTATGAATGGTTGCCAGATAAGATTTTCTTCTTTAGTAAAATAGGAATTTAAAAATTATAAAGTTTTACTGGAATTTTTGATTTATTGTTTTGAATGCTTCGAAAAATTGCCAAAACATTATACTATTGCACAGTGGTTTCAAAACGCTCTGTTTTGGAAATTAATTCAGTAACTAAAGAACTGTCAATAATAAACTCGAAAACAAAGTTATTTAAAAAACACATTGAAACATAAATACATAAGGGAACAGCCCTTTCAATTTTTTAAATAACTTTATATAACTTTTGAACCGTTCAAAATATTGTAAAGAAATTTAACATAGTTATTGTTGATTTATTTTCAAAGTATTTTGGAGGATTACAAGTTTCTAGCTGGTATGTAGGCGAGAGGAGAACCTCCGAAAGTGGTAAACTTTTTTAATTATTTCTTATATAATAACGAAGGTGACCCAATTCGGAGGACCTCTCTCCTGCCGCAAGACCACCTAGAAACTTATGCTTTCGCAAAAAAAGTAGGAAACTACCTCAGTAATAACTGTGTGCAATTTTGTTCATATTTGTCCTTGAAACAAGGAACTAAATAGATTCCTGCTTTCTTACTCCAAAATACCCAAAATTTCCAGTTCGGGGCAAGCTTCCTTCAAAATTTGACTCTTTTCATAGAAATGGTCATTCTGACGTTATAAGGAGCCTACGTCAGAAAATATTTTTTGGGTATACACCTTACATATAGGGCTAAAAAAATGAAATAACTTGAAGTCGATGTCAGCTTTGCAATTTGAGTACAAAACAAAAAAAGATTCAAAATTATCAAAATTTGAATATGGCTCGTGGACAGACCTTCGTCCCAAACTCCTCTAGATTTACTTTAAACGCTTTTACAATAAGATTTTTTTTTTATTTTGAAGACAATTAAACTCATAAGAAAAAACTAATTTTATCACTGAATAAATATTGCCAACTTTTTAGAAAAAATTTTAAATTTTTTTAAAGTTTCAACTTTGGATTAATGAAACTTTTTAATAGATTCATATATTTATAAATTCTGGGGTAATATTAAACCCACCAAATTAAAAGACTAAAAACAATGAGGTAAGACATAGATTTCGATCTGAATAATTTTGTTCCCATAGCCAAAGTTGGAATAAGTGTTGGTGCTAAAATACACCAAAAATGAATTTTTTGATCAAACTTTAAAATAACAAAGTTTCGGTTTCATAAAAATATTGATTTCAATCTTTTTCTATATAACGAAGAATTATGTCAGCTAATGAATGTAATTAAGATGAATAAAATCAAAATTATAGTTTTTTCTAATTTTTGCAATTAAATTAAAATTTTTGTAAGAAATTTATTATCTTTTTTTGGGTAACAAAATATTTGTTAGTAAACATATCTTAACGAAATATATAACGAAAAATATTGACGTTATCATATAAAATGAGAAAAAAAACTTTAAGATTTTTATAAAAGGAATCTCACAATTCCCAAAGAAAATCACAAAAATGTTATTTTTTCGCGTAGATTTTAATTGAAAACTTTTAACAACATATTACAAAGTTCTAAACTGCATTCCGTTTGCTGATTTGTGCTTTGGGAATTTAGAAAATATAAACTAAAATCAAAACTTTAATTTTAAAAGGGTCGAATTGGGAAGGGACTTATATTTTATATTCAAATGATCTTCGTGAATATACATTATCAAACTTTGTAAAAATTATAATCATTTCTTTATTCCAACTTTGCGACTTGAGAAATTAAGACAAAAATTGGAAAATCATAAAAAATGCGTCAATTTTGAGAGACCCTGGTACACACAGTATTAAAGATTTTAATATATATATTTTTTTTCATTCAAGAATCCATTTATGTCCAAATCTTTTAAATCGGCTGAAGTATAACGAATCTGAATCGTTTGAAATTTTTTAACACCCGAGGTGTCCAACTTTAGAACCCGCCCCGTTAAGTTTATAAAGTCTAAAATTCATAACTTAAACTCGCCTACACCTCTACTAACACTGTGAAATTTGGAACCCTTATAGAGAAAAAACTTTACCAAGATAGTTCCAAAACTAAAAATTTTAGTCTTTGAAGCCAAATATTTCTTAAAGTAAATATATTTTTGTACATCTCGGCCAGAAGAATCCACTCATGTCCAAATCTTTTAAATCGGCTGATATATAACGAATGCATCTTTTTAATTTTTTTTAACACCCGAGGTGTCTAACTTTAGGACCCTCCCCCGTTATGTTTGCAACCTCGAAACTGAAAATTTAAACTCGCCTACACCTCTACTAACACTGTTTGAAATTTCATTGAAATCGGACCAGCTGTTTAGAAATTCCAGAATTATTTCCATTTTATTTTTGAAACGGAACACTGTGCGCTGCGATCGCCTTTGACAACGCGCCAATACTTGATGGCTGTCAAGAACTTTGCCCAGAGACCACCTCGTGAAAGTTTATGAGTCAACTTGTGGTGAAACGTATAAAGATCACCCAGGATTCCCTAAGTAGAACCCATCCGAAACTTTGTCTTATAATTATCTCCTCTGACCGAAGGGAACTTATAAAAGAGTTATCCCATTTTGAGCCCTCTTAATGCCTTCCCTGAGAAATCAGTTAAATATCCCTTCCAACCTTAACTGCCTCAAATTTCTCCCAACTCAAATTAACCGAACAGAAATAATATATTTGTTTCCAAAATAATCGAATTCCATTCACTGTGCGATGCAGAGCACAAACCTAAATTAACTTTAAATTTCTTTATTAACGATTTGCTAAGCCTTTTCTTTCGGAATATATAAAGTAAATGTTAATGTTGGTACAAAGAAAATATTGGTCTAAGAACCATTTTAATTTATACTAAGTAATTGACTTAGAACTACGATTTAACAATAACCGTCCGTATTTAAATTGAAAATAAATTAATAAAAAAATTACATTAAATTTATTTAAAATAATTTAATGCAAAACAAAACGAGAGAAAAAGGTATAGTCGTCCAATAATGGACCTGTACTTTATTAAGTAGAAAATAAAAAATACTTTTACAGAATATTACGACGATACTAAGATTCACATGTATTTAAGCACTTTTTGGTTGATTCTCGAAATTGAGTCGTATGGGAGCTATTGTCAGTTATGGATCGATCTTCATGAAATTTTGTGCTGCCGTTTATACTTGTCAAAATGTTATATGTGTCGAATATTATGTTAGTTCTAAAATTTTTATGGGATTTATGCACGTTTAAGTGACTTTCGAAAGATTTGTGTTGAATTTCATTAAAATATTTAAATTTTTAAGATAATTTTGAGTGTTAAAACTCTATTCCGGGAGAACGTCTATATGGGGGCTAGGTGAAATAATGGCCCCATCATGACCGAAATTAATAGGCTTCGTCCTTGTGCAAAAAAGTCACATGTACACATTTTATCAAATTGTCTCTTAAATTGTGATCTGTACTTTGCGCACAAGCTTTACATGGACAGTCAGCCAACCAGACGGACGGACATTGTTAAATCGACTTAGAGAGTGATTCTGAGTTGAACGGTACTGAGGGTAGAAAGAATTTTTCTCTTCGTTACAATATTTGCACAAACGCATAATATCCCAACCACCTATGGTGGTGTAGGGAACAAAAAAAAAAATATGGTAACAAAATCTTAAATTTATGATGGAAACAATCGTAAATCTTCAAATCTGGTAACTATTATAATCAGCTAATAGCTAGCGCTGTAGTCCGGCAACTCTTTTTAAAACAACAAAATATCTTTTGTAACAGAATAAATACAATTAAAGTTAATCTAAAAAGTAAATGATTCTTTCCGCATACTACAAACAAACTCACACACTTCAATCTTTAGATCAATACTTGTGTGCAAGTGTACGAATATTGACTTATGTAAGAAAGCGGTTCAATTCAATTGTAATCATTTGTCAAAAATATCCCGTTGAGTTTTTATTTTCTTTTTTCTCTTTACTCTCTTATCCGTTTGCCTTTTTTTATTATTATTATATGCTCAATGATGATAGTTTGAGTTCAGTTTTATGTGGTTTAACTATTGTCATCTATAGTTCTTTTTTTTATTTGTTATCTTTTAAATTGTTGTTGTTATTGTAGTTTTTAAGGACTTTGATAGTTGCGAAATAAAATGTTCAATATGTTTTGTTTGCTGTATGTAGACACAGGTGCTTTAAATACACAAAATCATTGACGCCTACAAACATCGGTATCTCTTTTTTCCTATCAATTGCTAGTCTCTGTATCTAAAACTATCATTCGATAAATGTTTATTTGCCAAAGCATGTACATATGTATATGTGTGTGAGTATTTAATGTTTCATCAAGATAAATAGTTTGTGTTTGTAGAGGTGGTACAGGAATAAAAATGAAAACAAAAACGTTTTTTTTTTTTAAATAAAAGACACACGAGAGAAATTAAATAGTGGCGTTGAAAGTTAAAAAGGAAAAAAAAGAAGGTTGTAACTATTTGTATTTGTGTTTGCACAAGTATTTATACAATATATAGTTTCCTTTTTGCCTTATTAGGTGCATATATCCTCTTTAGAATTGTTTCTTTGTTGGCTAATAAAATTTGTTTGATTTTATTTGTTGTATTTTCTCATCTTTTACTTTATGTCTTTTGTTTGCCAAGAGGATTTAATGTTTAATGTCTTTTGATGTTACTATTTATTTTCTGTTTTTTTTTTTTTTTTTTTTTTTTTGTATTCATTGATGACACACAGAAAATCTGTTCAATGAAATGATATTTCTATTTCAACAAATTACACGCTTTGCTAAAAAAAGGTGAGAAAAATGGGAGTTTCCCAAGAAAAACACCCATCATGGTGTTAAATAAATGATAGTTTTTGGTTTCAGTTTGAAAACAAAGTTTTCTAATGAAATTTTAATATCATGACATTTAAGGTATAATTGTGGAATATTAATTTTGTTTTTGGAATTGAGGTAAATAAAATAGTTTTCATTAATCATGTGTTTAACATAAAGTAATTATTTTAATTCTGGAGCTTTTTTGTTTGTTTGGGTACAAAAACTTTTTGTTATATAATATGGAAATTATTGTGGAAATTTAATTAAAATATATATGTGGAGCATTACCGTTTATATAATGACACCATTTAGTGACATTTTTCATACCAAACAAACCTTATATAAGAGAAATATTTGAACCAAATTTCGTCCCTTTAACTTATATCGTACGAGAGCTATACTGCTTTCAATTGACAGACAGGCGGACGAACTTAACCAAACCAACTTAGAATACGACCCGAACCCAGAAAATTTATACTTTATAGAGTCCTCTTTCGACATCATTTTGATGGTTGGCCTAAGGTACATACACAAGGAGTGCGATCTAAAAAATCTTGACATATATAAAATTAAAAATTTTGACAACGGTTAATCATAGAGTTTTGATTGTTTTTATGTTTAATTGATAATATCCCTAGAGTAAAGTAAACCGGTTCAAAACCAGTTATTTAACAGGTTTCAGGGCTACACAGAAAAAAATAAATTTCATATTCTATTATAAAATTTACAAAACCAATTATATTTTTTACTGAAATCGGACCTATCACTGAATTAGTAAAATCAAACAATCAAATTCGTAAACATTTTATTGAAAAGAAAAGATGTTTTTTTCTTATTAAAATTTTTTCACTATTTATAAATTTGAAAGTTTAAAATTCTCACAAATTTTTACAAACATATTTTTTAAAACAATAAAANNAAAACAATATTTGGATTTTAAGTGATTTTCAAACAATATTTTTGTTTGAATCAATAAATGTTTTATTAAAATTACTAAAAACAAATTGGATTTAATGCATTAAAATATTCGAAAAAATATATTGATCATACAATAATAAAATATATATATATATATATATTAAATTTTAAATGATAATTAAGTTTAAGAAACATATTTATTTCTTCGAACCGCCTTTCACGATACGCCAATATCCGACTCCATCTAAAAGAAATTATCGTTATTGAATTTGATTTGTATTTTTTTCCTTAATGTCGATGGCGTTATCCGGCAATCCAACCCGTGCTCATCTAGCTTATGTTGTTATGTTTATCAGTCTTTAACGTTATACCCTCTACCCTTGACTGCTATTTTTGTCGCGAGTGAGCTTAACTGCGCACTTAACAAACTGTTATCAAAATTACTCTCAGGTGTTTAAATAATTGAATGTGTGTGCTTAATCTGGTGGCAATTTGAACCTTGTGTGGTGACGATTAGGTGTCAATTGGTGCTTCAACCTGATACTGAGTTAACCAATTGGACACCACATTTTTCGCAGGATACTACAGATTCATAGAAGATATATAATTTTATATTCTTCTAACCCTATTTATAAACTTGTAGACCTTTCTCGGACTTCTACGATTTGATAGTTGTGTCAGCCACTTTTTTTTGGAACAGTCTGGCCTTATCATCCTTCACAATCTTAGAACATGGTGCGGACATCTTCTGTTGTCCTTTTTTAATTCTCTTTTCATAAAAGGTCCAATATTCTTTTCATGCCTCTTAGCTTCGAATAATTTATAGAATTGACCTATCTTGATACAAAATACCATATAATTTTTGTACCATCCAAAGCATCTTAGGTAGTGAACTTAATTTATATCGGACCAAAAATATGTATTGAAAGGAACAACATTTTGTGCAAAAATTTCTTTGTTTTATTGTAGACACACTGTAACAAATATTGCCAAACCGGGAATTCTTTGGAAATATCGACTGCTTTAGGTTCCTAAACTTATCTTAACATATTTTTTCCCTTTCGGTAATTATTCCCCCCCCCCCCAAAAATACAAATTTTGACAGAAAGATGACAAAATATCTGTCAGTAGCAGACGTTGCTTTCGAAAAACAGTCTGTGAGGCGAAACAGTGTGTTACAAGATTTGATCCCGCACTCCTTATGTTCGCAACAATACTGTACCTTCATTGCAGTTTTTTGGACTGGCCTACCAATACACATCATCGTTAAAGAAGGACATCAAAAAATCGATTCAGAAAGTGACTCTTGAGTCGCATCGAAGGTGGAAAATATAAGAAAAGAAAAAGTTGTTAAAGAAAGAAAAATTAAGCCAATGACTCTTTCTGGGAGTCAAAAAAGGGGTCTGCCACACTTTTTCGTTTTAAAATAACACTTTTATTTAAGAATCTAAATTAATTATTAACTTATTTATTCACGTAATTGTTTTAAATCAAAAAACAAGTCCAAATGTGTAATAAAAAGAATGTACAGGACTATTCCGATATTAACTTATTTTATATCAAATTTTAAATTAGCTTTAAATTTAACTTTTTTATATTCAAAATTTAAAATTTAGCTTATATATTTCTCTAAACCGAATTGCTTTTAAAAACCCATAATTGGTTTCAAACCGTGTGACAAAGGCATTTTCCAATAAATGTTTGAATCTTTGTTAGCGGTAATTTTCAAAAGTCAAATTTTTGGATTTTCGTCGGATTTTTTAGGACTTTTTAACTTTCAAAACTATTATTTCATTTTAAATGATGTACGTCAATAAGCCTGAACATGTTTGGTTAAAATATATCTTAAACAAATTCAAGATTTTATGGAGATCAATTATAGATTTTGCCAAAACCAGGTTTCTTAAGCAGTAAACCATTTCTCTGATTCAGAAGTAGACCGAAGCCTCTGCATTGAATCATTTGTCGCACTCTCTGTATTGAACAGAAGAGCAAAGTTTCTCGTATTGGAACTAGGGCCTCAATATGTCTACTGTATCAAATTAGTTAGAACCAACCACTTCTATCTGTATGGATAGTAGACCGAAGCCCCTATTGTATCGTCACGAGTTCGCAACCTTATCCATCGCTCTGAGATCAGTGCAATAGTCATTATTTACCCATATAATAAGCAGTCGTACCTGTATAATTTAAGCGGAGCCAGTGAACCTGGATGGTGTCTTTCATGGCTAGATTAACAGTCTAGACCCAAATAGCTTTTTATAGCTTTTTTCCAAAAACCAGTTTTTTAAGCAGTAGATCGAATTTCTTTGTATATGAACAGTAGACCGAAGCCTCTGCATTGAACCGTAGGTTCGCACTCTCTGCATTTGAACGCTAGAGCAAAGTTTCTGTATTGAACCATAGGTTCACAGGTCTCTGTATTCAAATAGTAAAAACCAATCTTCTGTTTAATAGTAGACTCGAAGCCTCCTTTCTTGAAACACCGTACGGGTTGTTACTCTCTGTATTGAATAGTATACCGACGGTTTCTTGATCTCATTCACGAACAGCAGGACGTGAAGTTTCTGTATTAAACAGTAAACTAAAGCGTTTATGAGCTTTGCGTCTAGAGACAAGCCAGGCAAAAGCAACGAATCGATGTCGGTAGTTGAACAACTTAGACCGATAGTTCGCATCGATGAGCGAGATGTGTCTGTATTGACAGGGATAGGCCGCCTCGAACGTTTTCGACGTTTGAACAAGCGAAGCCACCTAGATTCGCCGACTATGCTCTTCTAATGCTTCACGCATCTCAGTACCAAAAGTTTTACTGTGTACAGATAACAACACTACCAGTTTAAACGAACCTTCATAATACCGAACGTAGGCGTTCTGAGTGTCTAAGTGTTAATACAGGAAACCTCCGGTCTTGCTGGTTCAATACAGAGACCCTGATCGAAGGAAGTCACTACTTGTTCAGACAACAATCCTCGGTACCTGCTGGTGAATCGTATGCGGTATGAATGACCCAGCGCGGGTTTCGAATATTATATACGAAAAACTAACATTTGAAACTCTCAATCGTAAACAAGGAACAAATTCTGCCAGAGTATATAAAAAAGTATATGGGGCCCCTTCTTTTACTTTAAATTTGTTTAACTTTCCTTTCCCCCTCACCCTACGTGCTTTTTGAGAAATTCATTGTAAATCTACACCTAGAAAAAAAACACCATGATCACCCACAATCGATAGCACGTTTATGAATTTTTATCATCAATGATTACAACACAATCAAAGTTTTAATATGGTTCACTGAATATAATTATATATTTAAAATTATTTATATGAAATATATCTATATGAAAAAATCCAAACCTTTTGTTATTCTACAATTTAAAAAGTTTAATTTCTAACAAACCATTAGTTAATTTTAAAATTCTGTTTAATTGACAACCATTAAGCCAATATTTTTAG
>MINK01188334.1:7683-20983 GCA_001735545.1 Phormia regina
TTTTAAAAATAATTGATGATATAGATAGTCCAGCTTTCATTATGGTTAAATTATATAATCAGGTATGTGATGGAAAACGATTTCGAAAACGAATCGATTTTAAATCGAAAAAAATGTGTAATGAACTGATATTTAAGTTGTTGTTCTTGATAAAAATTATATTTTAATCACTTTCTTTTATAATTTATGAAATACTTTTTTATATTTACCTAAAAATCACGTGAAATTCGTCACAATTTTTCAATACGATTCTTTTTGAAAACGATCGGTTTTCATCACATACCTGATTTATTGAACTCATTTTAATAAAAATTATTACTATTATTTATTATTAATATTTTTAATAATTATTTATTTTTGTATTTTCTTTTATTTTATTTTATTTTTTACTTTTCAATGAAGTTTTTAATTTACTGGGTTCAGTTATGTAAATAAAGAGTTAATAAAAAAATCTACATTTGTGCATAATTTTTGATGGTAATTTTACTTATAGCATTAGTAACTTAATGATTAAGGATCATTATACAAATTTTTTATGGGTTTAATTTATTTCCCCTGAATGAAACCTTATCAATATTTTTGACTAACTGCGACGTATTTAAACAAATAAAAAATAACGTTGAGTGATAATTTTCCTTTACATCTTTTGGTGTTTCAATTGTCTAAATCCGTCAACCCGTTCTAACTCGTATTTTTACACTATTAGGGAAGAGATAAAAAAAATGAAAATATATTTGGTATTATTAGACCAAATTTTATTTATTCCTCCAACATATATTTATTTAACTTTTTTAAACGCGATATTTGTATAATCGTACCAAAACAAAAGACTTAAGACCCAAGCTGGTATGAATTAATGTACTAAACTAATTACGTTTGTTATGAAACATAACTTTGAAGTTTTCTTTATATTTATAAATAGAAAATATGATAATTTGAAAGAATACTTTTAGATCAACACATTCATACTTAACAAAATCTAATAATCTTTTTATTTTTATCTAAAAATTTAAAAGAAAAATTCAAAAACTTTTAAGATTTTTTTTAAATTAAATTTATTTTTTATACAAAACCGCCTGAAATAAATTAAATAACAAAATCTTAGTATTTAGATTTTTAAAATGACATATAAAGTGTCAAATAATGAGTAAATGCCTAAATGATAATGATAATAATCTTAACAAAAAGGATCATTTACCATCACATAACACGAATCTTTTCATCATTATCTTATAAATTATATAAGAGAGTAAACGTGACATAGTTATGGATAAATACTTAGTTACTTACAAGTAAATATAAATAAAATAAATAACAATAAAATAAATTGTTAGAGATGCATCTTAGATGTTAAACAGGCGGTAACATATGAACGCACTTTACTTCTTAAAAAAAAAAAACAACAACAAAACATTTAAACTTTGTAAATAAACCACAAATCAGTGAAAGAAGGAAAGAAACAAAAACAACAAATGAATCGTAAATTATGAACTAAAATGGGACCCGTGGATATCATCAATAGTAGTAACATTTTTTTTTATTTTTTTTTTTGTTTTTTACTTACAATGACAAAAAACAAATAAGCAGCTAAAAAACCGTCCATCATTTAAAATAAAAACCACAAACAAGTAGACTTACAGTAACAACAATAAAATATATAAATAAAATAAAAAAAAGGGACAAAGTAGTAAATTTTATGAGACATAATGAAAAAAAAAATAGAAAAGAAAAGAATAAAGAAAAAAAAAAGGGTAAAATGTATTTAGTCGGCAGATTAGAACTGGCTTAGATGCTAGTTTACAACAGGACATTAGTGTCAAATAAGATACATTTAAACCACAAAATACCTAATCTAATGTCGCTTGTTGTTGTTGTCGTTGTATTTTTATGTGCCCACCTTTAAGATTGTATGGGTATATGGGTATTGTTGAGAAGCTAAAATGTAATGTTGATGCTATTGCTGTTGCTGCTGCTGCAGAGGCATACACATGCTTAATGTATTTTCAATGCCTCTGTGCCACTTCAGTAGGGGTCTGTCGCTTAACCAAGCAGACCCATTTTTCTTTTTCTGTAAATGTTTTGTGGATTTCATGTGTAAAGTGTCATCATAGTGACAATATATTTTTGGGCAGCCCATGTATAAATACACAAATCCATATCGTAAACGGATTTTAAAAGTAAGTATCAACAAGCAACCTGTTGGTATGGTGTCATTTTTCATGCATTTGTCACTTGTATTTAATTTTTCTTTCTTTTCTTTTATTATCTTTTATTTTATTTTTTGGGGTTTTATGGACTTGTGTCATTGTTGTTCGTTGTGTTGATTGTTTGTTTCTTAAGTTGACCACTCTGGCTGCTTTAAAAACAACATTAATTGTGGTTTGTGTTATCAGCGGTTTTTTTCTTATTCAATTTTATTGTTAAGAAAATTTGAATTTAAATTAATTTTTTTTTTTTTTATTTTTTAAGGTTTTCTTTCTTGAGCATAATAGAAGACAGAGTCGAAGAAAGAAAATAAAAAAAAATTTATAACAATTACAGCGTTATCGTTTTGTAATGGGCTGCTGAGGTTAATTTTATTTCACTGATTTTTAAAACCTCAAAATATGTTCAAAAAGCCGTGTCTAGTTTATCACCAAATTTAAGGTGTGTAAGTTTTGAATAAAACTGTACGAGTGACTGAATTCTTCTGAGAACACCCAAGTTGATATTTGAAATTTGACAATATGTATTAAAAGCCATTATCTTAAGTAGTAAAAACGATCATATCAAGTTAGTTTTAAACATTAGTATTTCCATTGTTTAAAGAAATGTTTATTGGTATAAAATTTCATTTCCTTATTTATGATTATTCTGAAGGGTTAAGTTGTTTATTAATTTTGAATACAAAATTTTAAAAAACATACAAAACTTCTCAGTTATTTTCGATATACGGTATTCATAAGTACAAAGGCTCTAAGTCACTCTAGCACTCGCAATAAATCGCGATTTGTAAAACATATTGATGCATATTTCGAAAGAGACTTGTATGATTTTGTTTTATTATAATAAATATTTCCTTTGAAACAAAATAAGAAAAGTATTTAAATTACATATTTGGTGATTTATATTATATTAGTTAAAAAAATTTAATTTTCAGTGATAAAGTTGAATTTTTAAAGAAAAAGTTGAATTTTTAAGGAAAAAATACTTTTAAGCTAAAAAATCTTTTTTAATGAAAAATCGTATTCTGATCTGATTGGTATAAACTAAGGTGGGGATAAGAGCAAATTTTTTTGGGTGTTACAAATATCAGCACAAACACATAATGCATTCCTTTACCTATAGTGATTTAGCAAAAAAAAAAATTGATTTTTTTTTATAAAAGTTTCGGATTCCGATAGAGTCTGTAAATTTTTCTTCCAGTTATTTCTTGCATCTATATAATATAACAATAACGAAAAACGTTGTAAGTATTTAAAAAAAAACTATTTTGTCATGTAACATAGGAGAGAAAAGTTTAAACAATATGTTTAATAATATTCTAAATGTTGAAATTTATTTAACAAAGTCCCTGGAAAATTGTTATATTTTAATTTATTGGCCATTCATTTTGCTATTGAACAAAAATCATAAGATATTTTTAAACTAATGTTCACTAAAAAGAAAAAAATTGTTTTACATATGAAATATAATTTACATTAAATTATTATAAAAAATTCTTTTTGTTTTCATATTAAAATTCGTTATTTTTTTACCACAATTTTAATTAAATTTATTGGAAAAAATTCGAATCTTAATGTAAACCTATTTGACTATACTATCACAATATTATATTATTGTTAAGGCAATAATATAATGTTTACAGAACAGTGTCTTAAGATCAGGACCAGGGAAACTAATTTGCTGTTCGTATTTTTGTTTATATTCTAATTATTTGCACATAACTAAGTTGTCCTTTGGAAATTCATAGTGATAAAAAAGAGAATAATTAAAAAAGAAAATATTTTATACATAAAATGCCTTTATGGACTTAATTAATTACTAACCTTATTTTGAACTTAAAACAAAATATTTCTTTGCATTAAAATTTCATTTTTATTTTTTTATTTGGCATTTAAAATACTTGGTCTCAAGGTGTTAAAAGCTTAGCATGAAAACATGTTTTTGAAATATTTCAAAAAAAATCAAAGCTCCAACATAAAAATCCCACCAAAGACAACATAAAAGGAACAACAACACCACTTTAAAGCCCTTAAAATTAAAACAGTAAAATTCCAAAATACCAAAAGAAAAAAAAAATGCGAAAGGAGTCAGTCCTTGTAATGTTTGCATACGAAAACAATATTGAAACATGTTTTTCACAGATTTTGCAGGTTTCATTGATTATACACATTTTGTTGTTGCTCTTGTTGTTGTTGTCGTTGTCGTTGTCGTTCTTCAAAGAATTCTCATGATATTAAAAGATTTAGCACTGTGGTCTTAAAATGCCAAGAATTTATTAAAGAAACTTTATGCTTTCAAACTTCAAATTAAGGCATTGAAATATTTATTCAAATTAATAATATCCTGGGACCATAGTGCTTTTGGTGGCTCATTTAATTTTTATTTTTTATTATTTTTTTTTTTGTCTTTCTTTAAGAAGTCTTTAGTTTGCCACTATCATCAATTTCCATTCAAAGGCAGTCAACCAGCCCAAGTAACTACCTTGTAGCAGTTTTAAATTATAAAGATCAACGTGTGTGGTCCAAAATCTTACTTTTTTTTAAAGCTGATGATGCTGCTGTTGCTGCAACAGCAGAAAATATTTTAGTAGCGGCAGCAGTGTGAATGAAACAAACTCCAACATGTTCTCTGCTTTTAAAACATTTTAAAATAATGTTGCATGCCTGACCATCAATGTTCAATGTTCATCAAGCAGCATTTTAGTTGGATTGTTTGTTTTATAAGCTAAGAAGATACAATAAAAGTTTTTTTTTTTATTTTCGCTTAAAAAAAAATCAACATTTTCATCTACATAAATTCCTGGCATTTGAAATCCCTAGCAACTTATGTATAATTCTACTTTAAGTAATATCATACAACAACTAACTCCCTTTAGTGCCTGTTGCTGCTGTTGTCTCGATTTTCCTTTTTTGCTGTTGCTCCTACTGGTGGCATGCAATTCTATAGTTTATCACGTTAAGTGAGGATATCAATAATTCCACGAATAATGTCCAATGATTGTTGGTGATCATGTTTAATGTTGACGATGAGGATTCCTTTTTTTTTTCTTTATTATTATTATTTTTTTCTTGCCTTTATTTCTTGAATATTTGTTTTTGGTTTTGTTAAAATTCTTTATTCTCTTTTTGTTAAAAATTGTTGTTCCCATACATACTTTCATGTATGTATATGTATATGTATTTATGTATATGTGTATGTATCGCATTATTCTCACTGATCTTTGGTGTGTTGAGTGTATTATTATGTTTTTGAAAAGCTTCTGGTTTGTTATTTATTTTAGGTTTATAGTTGAGATAGAGTAAAACAGAATGTATTTGTAAGATCAATACTTAAGTGCGTAATGTCACGCAGTTTCCTTTTAAAGGTGTAGCATATTTATTATTATTGTTAATAATTTGAAAAAAAGAAACCAAAATATTTATAAAAACATACTCTTTACTATAATTTAAGAGAGAGTATTCGAAGTGAGAACATTTAAGATGTAAAATTTTTGAATGTTTTAATTTTCAAAAGATATGAATATGAATGAAGGATGTGCTTTAAAGGATGATAATTACGGTATATTTGATTGTTAAATTGTCGATGTTATCTTGTTTACTTAATACAATATATGATCGATCTATCATCTGATTTTAATGAAGAACAAAAAAGTAAAACTCAAAAGTGAATTGGATATCTTGGATTTCAATGAAATTCGCTAAATATATCAAGTATTTTACTTAAATCATAACTTTTGTGAGTAAAGAATCCTCCCGGTACAAAAATATGACACTCCAAAAATAAAAAAAAAACGGTTGAACACTTTATTGCTCATAACTTTTAAAATATACATTGTATAATTCTTATTTTTATTTCATTCAATAGAAAAACACCTTCACTCTAAAAGGACAAGTAAAACATTTACATAGTTACATCAAAAGTTCAAATGTCAAAATTGATTCTTAAAAAATATATACATATATTGATAATGAAACTCTTCTCTTTATTTGTGCCAAATTTCAATTTGAAGTCTCTATTGGTTTAGGAGTTATGAAGCAAAATATATAAAACAGTTTTTTTTATGTAAAATTTAAAATATTTACAAAAAATTATTTTGAAATAATAGCACATACCTATTGAAAAAATAAAAATAAATAAATAAATACAGTTCATATTTTATTAAGTAATGGAAACGTCTGATCTAAATGAGTATCCAACATGAAGTTTTGCATAAGCATGAAATAGAGTTAGGTTAATAATTGGATGTTTTTGTCCATAACTCCTAAACTAAATGAGGCTCCAACTAGAAATTTTATTTCCATATGTAGAAAAGTTATATCAATAATATATAATTTTATAGAAATTTTANNTGTTTACTTAATACAATATATGATCGATCTATCATCTGATTTTAATGAAGAACAAAAAATTAAAATTCAAAAGTGAATTGGGTATCTAAGATTTCAATGAAATTCGCTAAATATATCAAGTATTTTACTTAAATCATAACTTTTGTGAGTAAAGAATAAGTTAATAATTGGATGTTTTTGTCCATAAATAAATACCGATAGATATAATTAGTTGCAATTTTTATAATCTCCAACTTCAACTTTTGAAATTTTGATGCCAAAAACTATATTTATATCGTTGTGAAGGTAATATATTTGTCCTTAATATGTAGCAACAACTAAAGGTCTACCATGTATATTTATGAAGTAATTAGAAGTTAAATAGGTATTCATTTGTAAAGTTTTTTTTTATATTTTTCCGTTTTTTAAACCGTCATATTTCCAAACCGAAAAGATATATGGGTCTGAAATTTCATGGTTCAGATGTCAAATCCAATTGCTGTCCGTTTTGACATAGATTCGTTCTGTTACCAAACTATGCAGGGATTATAGGGATAGGCATTTATCACTAAACTAATAAGTTCAAAGCCTCTAACCCAACTCTTTAATAGACTTTAGTTCGTGCTGCAAATCGCGATTTGCAAAATAGACCAGTTTGCCTTATATATTGAAGCATATTAAAAAATAAATAAATAAATAAATAAATAAATAAATAAATAAATAAATAAATAAAAAAATATTAAAATATTAAGATGTTCTTAATTTACTTTTCTTTTAAATAAGGTCAACGAAATTTGGAGATAAGAAAATTACACAAAATTAATATTCGTTAATCAAAAAGATAAATTTGTTGCAAGTAAATCAAAATATATTTGATCAAATCAATTCTTAAATATTAAATAAATATAAAAATAGTGTTTCTTTATGCATTAAAAAAATTTACATGAAAATTGATTGATTGGAAAAAAATTTTAAAGTAATATAAAATTTTTTTATATTTTTTTAAATAAAATCAGAAAAGTAGTTTTCGAGCCCTGCTTCATTATATAGCGTAACCTCTTTAATTTACCAAGTCGCAAGAACAAGAGTCAATTTATAAAAGTTAATTAGGGGCTTAGTACTTATTAATACTGTGTTCAATGAGAAACCCCATAAAATCTGTGTTTCCTTATGTTTTTCGATATTAATTATTTCAGGACTATTGTCTGTGATTCCAAATGTTTGTGTAACTTATGAATATGACACAACCAAGATACCCAGTTTGCGGTGCCATACATTACGCCCGTGCCGCTTTAAAAATATGTAATGTAATTAATCAACTCAAAAATTTCTCAACTCTAATCATATGAAAATTCATTTAGATATCTCTAACGATTTGCCAGTTACTGAATTATTTCTAAAATAAAAATTAACTCTATATCATATATTCCTGACAAACAGACGAACATTGTTCTTCAGGCTTTCTTATTAGTATGAAAATGAAATTTATATAGAATAATAAATTTCTTGATCTGTAAACTTAGAAATTTTTCTATGATTTCATCAAGTTTACAAAGCTTATATGGAAATTAAAAAAAAGACAATCTAAATTATTTATATTTTTATTTTACACCATATTTGTCATTGAATATCAAACAAACCTTTTAAATACATATTTTCAAAACAACTTTACAACATAACTTTATTATATTAACAAGGTTGCACACAATAACTCACTTTCTATAAATTCATATTTTTCTTCTGTAATAATTATTTCATGTTTGAGATTTCAATTATTTACATTCTGATCACATCAACTTAATATTATTTATTATTTACTAGCAATTTACAAACAAGATCAATAAAACCATATTTATAAAGAAAATTATTAAAATTCTAACAAGTTTTCCTTTATCGAACAACAGTATTGTGAGTGTAAAAATATAACAATTTCTTGGAATATCACATTTTCCAATATTTAGTTACATACATTTTTTACAAACAACAATAATTTTCTTAAACGTTTACGCAGCATTAAATTAATATTAAACAATTTGTATATTTCATTTGACCATTTTTGATTGAATAATAAAATTATAAATAAATACTAGTCGTACTAAAATAGAGAAAGAACTTTTTTTTTTAAAAAATGTTGTTTTAAAACAACACTTCACCATTACAAATGCACACACACACACACATACACATGTGGAATATGAAGAATATTATTTGCCTTTGTAAGGCTTTTGAAAAAAAAGTGTTTAAAAAGATAGCGAGATAAGAAGTTTAACATGAAATTTTTTAACTAAAATTGTTAAAGAAAATTATTCTATTAGCAAAATGTTTAAATGTATTTACTGTAAACTTTTATAAGAATTGAATAAAAAATAAAATAAAAATAAAAAAAGTAAAAGAGAAAAAAGAAATATAATAACAAAATTGGTAACAAAAGTTTAGTTGTTGATGGACATGAAAGTTTACAAGTTTTTATTTACTCTTTACATGGTAAACAATCAAACATGCAGGCAGCCAGTCAGTCAGTCAGCCAGCCAATCTAATGCTCTACAATCGTTTATGAAGTAAAATAAATGGATGAAAATAATGACATTGTTGACGACGTCAACGACAATGTCCACAAAGATAAAGATGATAATCTAATGAATGTAAACAAGTTAGAATTTACAAGCAAAACGGGACATAGATACAACAAGTATAAAATTGCTTCCAACTTCCAACTTACCTTAATTTAAGTGCTTAACAATGCGTATACACTTGCAATATTTCGAATATGTTGTTGCAATAGATATAAAGTTAAATGGAAGAAGAATAGAAATTACAAAATAAAACTTGTCCATGTCTCTATATAGCAAATATTTAGAGTAGAGTAGAGTATTTTATAAAAAGAAAAAAAAAACAGAAAAAAATGAGATTAAATTGATTTGATACGATTTAAGTGAATTCAATTTATTTTCATTTGTTTTGTAAGATGTTTATAACAGAAAAAAAAAAAAAAATAACAAAAACAAAGAACAATTGTCTTTTCAATATTAGCAACAACATTATTTAAAAGTTGTATAAGTATTAGAGCCTAAAACAACCCAGCAAAAAAATGAACTAAACTGAAAAAGAGATGAAAAAGTCTTGAATTTAACATTGTGTTGTCATTGAAAGTACTTAGTGGTGCAGAAGAGCATAGTTGTCATTGGTAGTATGTTATATTTTTACTATTACTATTTTTTACTATTTAGAACTATTTTCATAAAAGTTTTTAATAAAAACGCTTTAGTATTTTNNNACACACCAAAACCTCGCATATTGGTAATGTGATTAATGTGATTTTGTGATATCGATTATTCAAATTTTCAATACTATCCTCTATTATCTCATCTTTCTGTCTCATGTGTGTGCAAAAAATGTTTTAACTGGAGTGGACTACTGGCATTGGTAGCGGTACTGTCATAATAAATCAGAGTGAAATATAAACATTAGTAACAACACTAGGAAACTGGCAAGCCGAATACTAATGTTTGATTTTTTCAATTTTAGCAACAACATTATTTAAAAGTTTGAGCTATAAGTTATTAGAGCCTAGAACCAAGCAAAAATGAAACCTAAATGAACAGAGATGAAAAGTCTTGAATTTAAACCACTTGTTGTTGTCATTGAAAGTACTTAGTGGTGCAGAAGAGCATAGTTGTCATTGGTAGTATGTTATATTTTTACTATTACTATTTTTTACTATTTAAAACTATTTTTATAAAAGTTTTTAATAAAAATTCTGTTTTAACTTTATTGAAAAATAATAAAAACGCTTTAATATTTGTATTTGTATTTTTTTCTTAGAAATTATTAATCTTTTGCCCTACTAAAATTTCATATATTTTAACTTTTTTGGAAAAAATTATTAGTAAGTTTCAAAAAAGTTGAAAATATAGATTTTTTGCTGGGAATGGTTAATAAGATCTTTTATTGAAATGAAGATGCGATTATTAAACTTTATTTATATATTACTAGCTTATCCCGTTAAGGTTCGCTACCGTTTTTCATGCCACAAATAATATTTTGTTTATATACAACTGTTTTTAAAACTTTCAATAAATGACTAATTTTTATTTTTATTAAATAAAACTGAGAATAATAAAATTAAAATTTTATTTGGAAAAATAGCGCATAAAAAGAAAAAATCTCCAAAATGAAAAAACGCCTAAACTAAAAAATCACAAAATGACCGAAATGAAAATAGTTAGATTACACCCATTAGTTTTTCTTCTAAGCAAGAGTGATAAAGAGAAAATATAAGCTAAGAGTGAGAGGAAATTCATTCCTTGAAATCGACAATCGAAAAATTAGACTAAATAGAAAACATTGCCAAAAAGAAAAATTGCTAAACGAAAGCATAAAAAATCACAAAACAGACGCCAAAGTAAATAAAAATTAAAACCTTAAAATAAGAAATTAATTGAAGAAAACAAAACAAAGAAAAAAACGCAAAGAAGAAAAATTATATAATAAAAAATCGTAAAAGTAATAAATTAATGGAAAACGGAATTACACTTACTGCTTTATAGAATTTTTGGAGAAAGAAAAATAAAAGTCTGTTTCGTTTAAATTCATAAATGTATGTAATTCATAAAGCTGTAAAGATATTTTACAAATTGTGATTAGTTCACAATAATCGTGAATTGTATCTACTAATAAAATTCTCTTTTCACTCTCTGTCTCTAAAAGTATAGTATCTATAGTATCTGAAAATTATTTTCTATTCAGTTTAGGAAATCAACAATTCACAATCTTCTCTTTTGAAATTTTATGGAGTTAGTAGCCTTTCTAATTCCTCTTTTAAACAACAATATAGTTCTTTCAAATCTCAAGGGCTTTAAAAGTCTTGTAAACAATCACTACAACTACCTTGACAAACTATAAACATTTTGTAAAATAAGAATAAAATATATAAAAAAAATAATAATAATAAAATAAATCTCTAACTATGTACTTACTTGCAACTTGTTGCATTGGCAAACTAACAAAAACTAAACATTGTGCGTACTATATGAGATGCATTTAAAGATTAACTAAAATGCGGAACCGCCACATGCCACGCTTATACATACATACAACATAAGTATAAACAATAGAATTGTATGTTTGTATGTATGTATGTATGCATGGATGGATGGATAATAGAATGGATGAGTTTATGTTTGTAACAATTTAACTTGTGTACTCAGCTTAATCCTAAATACACGACACACGACCATCAGTCAAATGGCACGCGTACTTTTCAAGGTCTCTCTGACAGTTTTAGTCTCTCTTTCTCTATATATAAGTATATTTGTTTTTGGTATAAGACTATACTATTTTAACTTTTCGACTCTTTAGTTTATTATCGCTGTTATCTTTTGTTTTTATTTCATTTTAAATGTCACTTATTTATAATTGTCATCGTCATCTTTTAAATGTCATTAAACATTATTATTAGTAGCCATCATTCTACGACAAACACACGCATACACTTTAATGTAGCTAAAGCAAGTTGTCATATTTAATCATAATTTCCTTTTTGATTTTTTCTTTCTTAAAATGTTGAAATGACATTGACTTTTAGTGTTTTAGTCTCTGTTTACAAAAATCTTATATATTTATATAATTATATGTATGTATATAAAGATCACCATGTGATCATTGTTATTGTTCATCTTTATGATCATATTTAAGTGTCCTTTGAGACACGTCTTTTCATTGTACATGTTTATTTTATTTTTATTACCTTGACAAGTGACATTCAACATGTTAAATGACATACATACGTTCATTTATTTAAACTGTTTTTCACAAATCACTTTTGGATTCTTGTAAAATAAAAAAATCATTTTTTGATCTCCAAATAAAATTTTAACAAAATATCTAATACGTGACTTTTAGCGTGACACGTTATAACTTATTACTTTGACATTCTAATATGTTTACAGGATTTAAAACCACGTGAACAAGTTAGTTTTCCCTTAAGATTTTAACATAATACATATTAGTATTTTATGATTTGTTGAAAAGATTTTTTTATTATAAAATGAAAACGATCGAATGTAATAAAATTAAGTTATATTTGCTTTCGAATTTCAATAAGTTAGGAGTATAAATACATCAACACTAGGGTATCCAATCGATTAAACGCCATTCGGTTGTCCGATTAATTTTGGTCGATTAACTGTTCGAATAATTGAAAACTGTNNATTTTCGAATAACGAATAAACCGAATAATTAGTGTCGAACAACCGATTAATCGTAATCTAGTTATAATTTAATATATATTTTTTTTTAATTTCAAATTTATGTCAACATCATTTCTGAATTGTATAATGGACATTTCCACAAAAATAAATACAAAAGATTTTTACTTCCAAAGTATTATTTCACACTTAATGTCTTGTGCTAAATAAAAGTGCCAATAGAACACAATTTCACTATTCATGACTTTCTTATCACTAAAAAGGTATCAAAAATGGAACATTTATTGTAATTATCCGATTTTGCACTATTTCTGAATCCCACATTTAGATTCTTACTTCTCTGAATATTATTTTTTTACTAGGAGATTTTGCTGAACTTGTGACAATAATATTTCCTTTGGATCATGCAAAGATAACAAGGCTATGAACATGACAATAATATTTATAACAAGATATAATTCTTACACAGAAAATAAGAAATGTTGTATTAAAAATACTGATTTATTAAACTTGAATATGAATAACATTTATAGTATTATGCCTAAAGTCCAATTTTCTGAA